>CABHPQ010187297.1:0-20459 GCA_902168405.1 Peromyscus aztecus
TCCTCCACATACCTGAGCTGCTCCACACACCTGAGCTGCTCCACACATCTGTGCTTCTCCACACACATGAGCTCCTCCACACACCTGAGCTCTTCCTCACACCTGAGCTCCTCCACACACCTGAGCTGCTCCACACACCTGAGCTCCTCTTCACACCTGAGCTCCTCCTCACACCTGAGCTCCTCCACACACCTGAGCTCCTCCACACACCAAAGATGTGATGACTAACATTATCATGAGTTAACACACACTTATCATAGTTCAGCCTTTTGAAGTAATAGATAGAAATCAAAGTCCCCTAACACATTCACTTGAGCAAAATGGGTCACACGCTGTATGCAGCTTTGTGCATGAGAGAAAACTTTATGACCTACTCCCCTCCTCCAGCCCCACTCTTTCACAGTGTTACACCAAGCATCAAGTTTCTGTAAATCACAGCACCGTTAACTTAGTAACCCGTGTCAACTGAGCACTGCCAGGCTCTGGTCCTGGGAATGAAGTGGTGAGCAAGACTGAAGAAAACCACCTTCTTTGGGAAACTCACCTTCTAGATGGGTGGTCTTGATGAGATACCAGTAAAGATCCCCATGATAGACCAGAAGGTTGAGGAATGAATCCCTCATGCATGATCAGAGGCTGAAGTAGCTTTTTACCTAGGGTTTTTTTGTGTGTGTATGTATGTACATAAACATTTTATTTATCATTTTGGAAGCTGAAATTCTGACTAGAATAAACATTTTGGAATTTTGCATTACATACTTGTTACTCAGAAAGTGCCCAGGAAATGCTTGAGTAGCAAGGAGATTGGCTCTAGATTAGTGGGAAACTGAATCATTTTGGGGGTTTCAGTAAACTATTAGATTGGCATCACCACTGTGTTATTTTACATTTTTTTGTTAACCTGTATATATTTTTTTAATCTAGGTTTTAAAGTGATTGGTAGAGATTTGAGAAGAAGAGCTGGGAAGAGTTCTCAGGCACTGATGTTTGGACTGTTCTGATTTCTGGTGAGAAACCTTTGGCTTCAAGTATTCCCTAGCTTCTGGAGCACAGATAACAGTAGCTTCCCTGCGAGGTATTTAAGTGTGTTTTCTCAAATTCCTTGCCTACAATAAATTTAATTAGAACTGGGGGGATACAATCAAGTCCCTGAAGTTTGTTAGGCAGTTCCACCAAATCACAAGTGGGGTGGAGTAGAGCCTGTATATAATGACCAGGAGCATTTTAAACACTTCAGATTCCTGTGTGGCTAGTGAACCATATTTATTCTGCACTTTAAACTTGTTTCATAACTTAAGTTCAGAAATTGACAGGTCTGTTTTTGGAGCCTGATATACTCCTGAAAGCAGTTTTCAAACTCTTACTGACTTTGTCACTGACTTCTAATAGGATAGGGAGGTGTTACTGTAAAGGGATCTTTGTTTACTCCAGAAACAAGGCGTCCGTCACGAAATTCCAAACCCAGTCTCCTCTTTGAGCATCTCAGAGCTTCTGAACAGAAGGGAACTGACCTTCAGGCCACTCCTTTCTTCCTGCTGAGTGGTGACCTAGTCCATTTCCAGCTGGAACTGGGAGCTGGGAGATCAGTTTAGAGATTTTTTTTTTTTGTGAGTTCTCTCACTGGTTTGAAGTGTTGTGAATTTCCAGAATACAGCCCGTCTTACTGAGTACCAAATTAGCCTGGCAAGATCCTTATATGTCTGTGTAGTGTTACTGTGATGTCTAAAAATAGTAGAGCTGGATGGATGAAATACCCACTTAGGTAGAACTGAATCAAAACTCTTGCTTTTCAATTTTAACATAGTTTCTATATCTAGAAGTTGTGGGAAAATGAACTGAAGTTCAAAGCTTGCAAACAGGGCTTTTTGCTTTAAACATTTAACACAGCCTACCCACTGTGAGTCTCTAATAAATAATACGTTACTAGTTTTACAGTGAATCATACTGGAGACTTGTTTGCATTAAAATGATACTAGAGAATAAATAAAGCTGTAACTGTCCTTTAATGATAGCTTATTATTATGCATATTAGGGATGATGGCTGAATGAGTCAACTTTAATATGGCAGGATTTCTAAAAAGGCTGATAATCTGGTGAAAGTTCCCATGTCATCCCTTTGTTTAGCATTAAAGTTTTGATGTTTTCCCCATTATGACTAGAGACATTTCGTAAGAACTAAAGGAAGATAGAAGTCAGAGAGTTGAGAGTGTGAACTTGTCAGTATACTTAGGACCTGGATGCCTTAATTCTTCCGCAGACACTACAAATGCCCACAGAGCATACTGTGGGTCCTGTCGATGTGGCTGAACCAAGATAGTTCATTCCTGCAGAGAACATGGTGTACCTCTGTGTGTTTAAATAAGATCCTCCTGGTAATGACCCTTCCTATTTTGTGCCATTCAAACTTGTTCCTGTATCTTAAGGCATGGTTCCCTCTGCTTTAGAAAGCATTCCTCCCTACCCCTGTGAAAATGAATCACTGCCCACATTCATTCTGCGAGCAGCTGCCTACCCTCATGGTTATTTCACTCCCTCATGTTAGAAGTATCGTCCCAGTGACAGGTGAAGAACTGCATTGAAGATTGTTTGGGTTCCTGGCTCAGGGACTTCAGCTTTGACACAATTCATGTCAGTCTCCACTTTACCTCTTACTCTCTTTGTAAGGAGAAAAGTTATTTGCCCTTTCTGAGCTCAGTTAACTATTCTGTAACATGGAGATAAAAAGCTCCCTCTCAGGCTTGCTTAAAGACTAAGCTGTTTATTATCAATTTAAGATTCTCAGTGTTTAATGGACAGCAATGAATTTTGTTATTTTTTAATTTCTATGTGTAATTTGTATAGTTAAGGGTCTATGAATAAAATAAAACAGAACTCTATTTAGACTGTGTATTTAAAGAAAGCCATAAGTTGGCATTTTGTATATGGTTAATAATTGATTAACACATACTGTTCTAATGGAAGAAATTGACTTTTGTTATTATATGGTTTATAACAAGAATGACATTTGCATGAGAAATACCATGAAGTGGTGTCTTAAATAACTTTGTTTTAAAACCTCTCCAGGTAGCTTCCTAGCCCAAAACTTGTGCCGTGAAATCTGAGACTTTGACCCAGATAATATGATAGGAACTTCCTGTGAGTTGGGGCCATATCCTACTTAGATGAACGTGGGATTTCCAGATTTACTGAGAACTTGGTACTGTACACACGTTTCTTGCTCATTTGGCAAAGGTGACCATGCCGTCTCTGCCTCAAGAAGGGGGTAAGTGGATTGGACTAACCATACTACAAGCTATGGGTGTGTTTAGAATACATGGTATTCAAGGTTTGAAAATGCCACCATTCATAGTTTTTCCTTGCTGGGGGCGGCATGAATGTTTCTGGTCACATTGTTTTTATTTTAGGGATAACTGTTTATATTTCTCTTTAAAGTTATTCAGGGATCCTCTGCCCTGGAGCTGAATACAGAGTTACCTTATCAATGCACAATGAAAAGGAAAGTCAGAAAAAAGAAAAAGAAGGGAGTCATTACAGCAAATGTTGCTGGGACAAAGTTTGAAATTGGTGAGTGTCTTCAGAATACTGCACTTTTCATGGTTGTTGGAAAGATTGCCTTGCATTGAAAACAGTGTAGAGTTTAGAGAGATGATTATCTTTTATGTAATGGATTTCTAAATTACTTCTATAAAACTGCTGACAGGTTAGAAGAATTCTTTTCCTATGCAGTGGAGGATGATCTGCTTTAAAAAGATGCTAATTGATTTCTAAATTTTCAGTTTGAACAAAAATAATGCATTCAATTAGCTTAGCTGAAAAAAATGTGTAGGTTTATACCCAACATTGATTTTTTTTCGTAATGTTCAACATTATCAGCTATCTGAGCTTTGAAATTCATCATAAAAATGATTTATACCTGCCTGATCTTATGAAGAGTTGTGAATATAGAGTGGATCTTTTCAACCATTCTTATGTAATCTGAAAGCATCTGGCCTCACTGGCATGTGAGTACATGAAGATCCAAGACTTAAGTAGCCAGCTGAGCTGCCTCCATCACTGCCAGTTCACCTTGTGGTATCATCAGTGGCTTGTCAGTAATGTCTGAAGCTCAGAGGATGTGTCTGTGTTACTCCTGAGTAAGTCTGGTCTCAGGCAGGCATTCTGCCCCCGTTTCTGTTTTCTGCCTTTAGCCCATTAGAGGAATCTCCCAGGACCTGTTGCTGCTGTTCTCACTTTCTATATGTGTCCAAATGGCACAGCGGCGGCAGAGCCCAGAGGGAGGCCATCCGTGCAGGCATGGTCTGTGACAGTGGAGCATGGCGCTCTCCTCAAGTCTTGTGACACAAGATATCAGTTTAACTCCAAACTTCATTCTGCTGCCCTTGAAAGCAGCTCTCTGACCTCATTTAGATGATTCCAGGACCTCTTCAGGTGTCCTTGTGTCCCAGGCATCATTGAAGATAAAGCCAGTTCTTCCTCCAGCAAATGGCCAAGAGCCCATAGGATTTGAGGCCAGCCATTCCTGGTTATCAGTTTTGCACCTGAGCTAAGTCAGCCAGACAGTTCATGTCACTTCTCATATATTAGTGGAGCATGGTATAAGGAAAATTTGAGGGGCCTCTGGCAGTGGGATCAGTATCCATCCCTGGTGTATGAGCTAACTTTCTGGAGCCAATTCTCTATGGTGGGATGCCTTGCTCAGCCTTGATGCGGGGGGGGGGGGGGGGGGGGTGGGTCCTCCCCCACCTGATTGTATCAGGCTCGGCGGACTTCCCAGGGGGGGGGGGGGGGGGGGTAGGTGGGGGTGGAAGGCTGGAGGGAAGTGAGAGGAGGGATGAGAGGCATCTGTGGTTGGTAGGTAAAATGAATAAAAAAATTCTTAGAAAAAAGTTCAACTATACAAAAAAAAAAAAAAGAGAAAGAAATCATTAAAAATGGGCTCTGAAGCATTGCCATGTGGACACTCTTCTTTCTTTCAGGACTCAGAATTCACTGGAACTCAAAGATTACCCCAACTGTATGACTCATCTTAATTTTAAACTCAAGATCAGTTGAAAGAAAAATGCCAGTATGTTAACTGTAACATCTAGGTTAAGGAGGAGCAATATGGTTTGTAGTTGAAGGGAAACCCCAAGAGTAAATTTTTTCAGTGGGATCTCAGGGTAGGGAGCAGTAGAGAGCCCATCTCTAAATCCTTCCAGTGAATCTGGCTTCACTGTTTCGTACTCTGAGTAAACAGAGCTGACTTGGTTTTGACTGGTAAAAGTAACTTGAACTGGAAAGGCAAAAGGCTCACAAGAGATCCGATGGTCAAGGATATTTTTACCTTTCCAGTTTTATACCTAGTTCCAGGTCATGGAGAAGCCATGAGAGTGAATGTCCCTGTGTAGAGTTACCTCAGCTATCTGTGTGTTTTCATGGTACCAAAGTCACTTCCTAACCTACCTGAAAGGGCTGTGTTTTTGCTAAATCTGAGAGGACTATAACTGAGGATTTTTGGTGCAATCTAATTCAGTTCCCACCTACTGTGGAGAATAATTTGGTCCTAGATAAAACTGCAGTCATTAATATGAGCTTATGCTGTAAGTAGTGGGTAGTTTACAGATGGAATGCTGTGGATAACTGTGAGTACGTTTCCACAATGAGTGTCTTAAAAGTTTTAACTCTCGTTTATTTAACCATTTCCTTTCAGTTCGTTTAGTGATAGATGAAATGGGATTTATGAAAACTCCAGATGAAGATGAAACAAGTAATCTTATATGGTGTGATGCTGCCGTTCAGCAGGAGAAGATCACAGAGCTACAGAACTATCAGGTGGGAATTAGTTACCAGCAGTTACTGTCGGGGGGGGGGGGGCATCACACCAATTCCATCCTGATTTTCTTTATTTAGCTTCTTAAAATCTGTTGACATATTAGATTTCAGTTCTGAGTTACCTGGGCAGCCTGTCTTGTTGCTAGCCAGTTGTGCTGACTCTTTGCATGAAGGCTGCATCACGTTCACACTTAACCTTTAGCTGATTTCTTTAAAGACGTGTCCATAGGAAAGAATTCTGTCTAAGATGATGCTTCGAGTTACACCTTAAGATGAGTGACAGGGAATGGATTGTGTAGGATGGACAAAGACCATATAGTATCACCTACGTGCCTCTGGCTTTTATCTCTATAGTGCAATGCAAACGTGTTTACAAGAAATGAAAAGCAAATAGAAAAGCCTACAATGAGTCTGAGACAATTGGCATTTGCTGTTTACCCTCCCTCTCTCTTACTCCTTCTTCCTTCCCACCTTCTTCCTCTCCCCGCTCACCATTCCCTCCTCCTTTCTAATCTCCTCTTCCTTACACTCCTCCCTATTTCCTCCCCCTCCTCTCCATTCCCTCCATAATCCACTCTTCTTTTCCCTCTTCTTTCTCTTCCTCCCCATCTCCCCATCTTCCCCATCCCAAACCCTTCCCCCTCCTTTTCCCCTTCCTCCTCCTACTTCCACATCCTCTTCATCTCCCTCCTCCTCCTCCCCTCCTCCTACCCCCTCCTCCTTATTACTTTAGATTCGGAGAATGCAAAGTAGAACAGATGGAGCAAATATTTTAAGTCCCATGTTATCAATGTCTGTGTTTATGTCTAGTATTCCAAAAGCAGTTTGGATATTGAATTGCCATTTGTCCAACACAGAACATTAAAACTTTATTATCTTTGTAAAGTCTTTTCTAGATTTCTTTAAAATTTTACAATTTTATTCTGAATATCATACTCTTTAATTTCACAAGTTAATTGTTAACTATTTAATTTAAAATCCTTTATATTAATAATTTCTAACTTATTTGACAATAAATCTCAAAGGATATATTTAACCATGTTACAGTGTAAAAGAGCATGTTCATTGATTCAATAGATGTTAATGTTTACCTTTTTATTTTTCAGAGGATCAACCATTTTCCAGGAATGGGGGAGATCTGTAGGAAGGATTTCTTAGCAAGAAATATGACCAAGTAATCTTCATTTTCTTGTATAGAGAAGACCTGAGCAAAGCTGATACTATGGTTGTGGTGGTGTTACCTTTGTAAGGTTGTGTTGAGATGAATGTTGGTCAGATGGGAGAGAGACACTCAGAGCGAGAGTGGTCCCAATGGCTCTGGTTCTAGTCTTTAACTTTGCACAGAACGTAACTGAGGCTCAGAGAGATGACTGTCTTGCACAAACCAAAGAGCTCACAGAGGAGCTGGGCCCCAACTCGTTTTCAGAATCTCAGGATCCCTTTTTATTACAACTTGATAATTCTTTAGAAACAGAATAGTAGGTATTTGTTCAATTTTTAGTTCAACCTCATGAGAAGTCATTTGTTGCATCACATGCTGTATGTGTTTATTGGTTATTAAATATCTAATTAAATTCCAAGCACTGTACTAGGTACATGTGTGCATACATGCTCATAGACACATGTACCCATACTCACTTGGGATTAGGCATTCATCTCCCAGGTCAGGAATCAGAATAAACCTTTCATGTGAAAAACTGGTAACAGGTACTCAAATGTTTTGTTGGAAAAAACTATGGAATTTTTATGCAGTTTACATTTCTGTTGGTTAGACTTACTTGGATTTTTTTTGGCTTAAAAATGTTTAGTGAGAAACAGCATTTTTGAAAAAAAGGAGTATTCATAAAAATTAATATAACATGTCTATAATTAAAGATTATCATTGATATTATTCCTGTGAATATTTATAATTGTACATCTATTCACACAACAATTTCTATATCTAGCTTATGCTGCAAAAACTGATAATTTTTAAATACATGAGTTAAGTAAGATATGTATTTGCATATGTAAAAGAAAGGTACCACATGGTTCATTTAAAGACTATTGTTCTAATTAAAGCCTTAACTCAGCCTAATTTCAGGTCATTGTTAAGTATAATAAACACATGTAAAGGTGTTGAAATAAAAACTACAACATTAGCACTAATTTTACTTAAAAAGTCAAGCTATCAAACCAGTCAATATTATTCTTTTTTTTTTTTTGAATTGAGATTATCTAGTTGTGGAATTATCATACTTGAAACAAATGCAATTGGAAGTTACATTATTTCCTTTCTCATGGTGGCAGTGTCATATCTGTGTACGTGCACACGAGAGAGAGCTGGAGGAGTGTGGAGAGAGGAGGGGTGTGTGGTGTGCACATATCTGCGTGTGCAGGTGTGTGCTCCTGGAAACCAGAGGAGGAAGTTGTGTGCCCTGCTCTGTCATTCTCTGACTTGTTTCCTAGAGAGCGGGTCCCTCACTGACCTGGATCCTCCCGCCTCCACTTCCCCATAGTGCTGAGGTTCGAAGAAGGCCTCTGAGGCTGCTCCTCAGTATTTACGTAGGACCTGGGGCTTTGAAGTCAAGTCCACGTGCTTGCTCAGTGAGCACCCCTGCACTCTTACCTACTGACCTAGAGCCCCAGCTCAACATCACTCAAGAAATCCTGGGAAAGTACTTGCAGTGTGCCAGTTCTGTGCGTGTCCAGTTGCTTCCCCAGTGGCTGACCCTCTGCCCATTCTCCTCTCAGATTCCAGCCCCTGCTTTTGTGCGTTCTGTCTACTGTGATTCCATTTTCATTTTGACTGAACTTATTTGCAGACTTTGCTCGTCTATCTATTAAAGACCACTACACACTTGGAAAGAGAAGAAAATGTCTCTTTTGAAAATCTTTTCTTCAGGGCTGGGGTGATTCCTCAGCTGTGAGGATTGATTACTGGCTGCTCTTCCAGAGGGACCTGGGTTTGAGTCCCAGCACCCACATGGCAGCTCATAACTGTCTGTAACTGCAGTTCCAGAGGCTCTAATGCTCCTTTCTGGCCTATTCAGCACTAGGCACACGCATGGTGCACAGATAAAACATCCATATGTATTTAGTAAATAAATAGAGTTTAAAAAGAAAGCATTACTTTTAATAATATTTAAAAAATCATTCTTTTCATTTTTATTGAGAATTGATAGGTATAAAATACTTAATATTTTGGATCAATCAAAAAATTAACCTTTTTTTCCAGACCTGGTGGCACAAACTTGTAATCCTAGCTACTTGGGAAGGTGAGACAGGAGAATTGTGAGTTCAAGGCCTGCCTGGGCAACTAATGAGCCCCGGTTTTAAAATAAAAACTACAAAGAAGGTAGTGGGTACAGCTCAGTAGTGGAACACTTCCCTAGCACATGGGAGGCCTTGTGTTCTGTCTCTAGTATCTCCACTTCCCCTCAAAACAAACATCTTATATTCAGCAGCAGCAGCATCAAATTATGGATCACTATAGGCATAGTCCTAGCAAATACAACTATATCTTTGGTTGTACAATCACATGAATTGATGGTTCATTCACATAAAACTTCTATGGATTCAGAAATTTTCAGGTGGTTTTCTCAGAAAAGCGGCTGAACTCTAAAGCAGTGGCATAGAAAGAAGTCAGGAATTGCTGTCTGTGGATGACTTGGGGGACTGGAACACTAAGAATAAGTGGCAATATAAGTGGTGTGCTTCCTGAACCCTCCCTGAGAGCTAGTGACTAACACTTGTGAGCCTGCCCTTTATGCCACCAGTCTCTTATTACTTTGTCTAGTATGCAAAGACTGTCTGCAAATTCACTGGAGCTCTGCAGATGCCATGTTAACTCTCCTTGCTTCACCAGTGCCTAGCATAGTACACAGTCAAATAAATATTCATTGTGTTAAAACATAAATCAGTGT
This sequence comes from Peromyscus aztecus, assembly GCA_902168405.1. Classification (NCBI taxonomy): domain Eukaryota; kingdom Metazoa; phylum Chordata; class Mammalia; order Rodentia; family Cricetidae; genus Peromyscus; species Peromyscus aztecus. The sequence continues at coordinate 9,717 of CABHPQ010187297.1, forward strand.
GTATCAGGGCAAAGATTCTTGTCTCTTCAGTTTGTTGATAATCTCATTTGGGCTATTGTCTAGTGTACAGAGATTAGAACAGATGATAGGCAATAAGTAAAAGAATAAATGAAAGAACAAAGGTATTTAAGTGTTCATAGTATAACTGTTACAAAAATAAGATTTATTAACTTTTACTAGAATTTACATTTCCTCTTGCCTCTGATTTACAGAATGATCAAATCTCGCCCTCTGGATTATACTTTTGTTCCTCGAACATGGATTTTCCCTTCTGAATATACTCAATTCCAAAACTATGTGAAAGAATTGAAGAAAAAAAGGAAGCAGAAAACTTTTATAATAAAACCAGCTAATGGTGCAATGGGTCATGGGTAGGTTAATTTTTTTCTGGAAAATACAGTCATTGTAAAATGAGAGAGAAGATGTGCCCACAATTACTCATGGTTGAATACCATACTGGAAAAACAATAAGTTTCTTGCTATCACACTTTTATGACTGACTCTGCTAACAGACGTCAGTAATCTAATTAAAAATACACCAGAGTTGTGAGACATTAGAGAAATAATAACTTTCAGGGAAAATTTATTTTATTTCTCCATAGACACAATACACGCTTACAATAATTTTAATAATCTTGGCTAATAAGATAAATTGCTACAGAAGAGCTAAATTGTCTTGGAGAACAAAGTAGAGAGAGTTGTCTTATTATAATGAGGATGCTTGAAGCAAAATGTATATATTCTCTGCTTTATAAATGTTTTCCTCTTGTAGCCTTGGTAACCAGATTGAGGCTGCATATGACACATTTTAAGCTAGCATGCCAAAGAACTAGACAATTTATCCAAGAAAAGAATGCACAGCATAACATTTTTATACTCTCTGCTTATGTTTAGTTTTCTGTAATTCATTTTTTTTAAAATAGGAAGTTGGATGAGGCTATTTTTAGCAAAATGCATGTGAATCATTTGAAATTCTTAAAATTTAAAATGCATTCTGCAAACTATCCTTGGACATGGTAGCTGCCCTGTTAAATTGTTTTTTAAAAACCACTTAACTTTTGAACATGGTGCACTGATTCAATCATACATTATGTTCAAGCACGCTTGGTCATGTACAGATTAAGAAGTGTGTTAGTGGGGATTTTGTGTCTGTTGATTATTGGCATGTTGGTTTCCTGTTATCCATTAGGGAAAAGGAAATTGGAGGAGGAATGATGATTGACATATGTCTCTCAGTCTTTGTGATAAAGTTAATAAATGTTTACTAATACTAGCACAATATATTGGATGGCAGTGCCAAAACAACGAGAAAACATCACTATGTTTTAGAGAAAGGGCGTTCTCCATAGCATGGAATCGTGTGCGGTAATAAAACAGTGAGTGGGTACAGGGCTTCTGCTACCTGCTGTCCTTAGCCATTTCCTAGCCACTCTGCCTAGTGTCCTGTTGCTGAAGATGCACTACTGAAGACTGCAGCTCTCACAGCTGAGCCTTTCCTCAATTCATTTTGATCACTTTTTGCTTGCTAAATTTTATAGCTCATCAAAGACATATTTTTTGACTTTTATATTCTTGAGATATTTGCTTATCATATAGTATCACATCTTGTCTCTTGTCTGTCATGGCAGTTTTTGTTTAGCTGGATACAAGTGTAACCACTTCAGAATACTGCTTGCTTTCATTTCCCCATCATTTTGACGTTCGACCCTTTGCATCTCTAATTCTAACGGAGGCCTTTTTTAGATGACATTGTCATTAGACCGATTTTTTTAGACCCATCTCTCAAGCCCCACTTTTCAAGCTAATCTAGCGACATTTAATTTAGTTACTAGAAGAGACTGTTTTTCCTCTGTCATTTTGCTAATTGCTTTATGTATCTATATCATGCTTGCTATGTTTCATGTAGTTTAAATTTTTCATTTCTTTGCTTTCTTCTATGTAAATAGTAATTTTCCTGCATACACTTAAAATTATTTAGTCATGTCTTCTAGTATAGATATTTTGTGTTAGGCAAATCAAAGCAAACCGAGTTCCTCTAGAGAGCCCAAGACAGATCAAAATAAACAGCCACAGGAGTCAGGTCCACTCAGCCCACTTAGAATTAGCCTCTGGGCTGGGAACTGGGTTGCTGATAAAACCACCGCTGAACTGGGATTGAGTGACATAACGGAACTAGTTAAAATACCGAAAGCTCCATTAAACAGAATTTAGCTGCTGGTTTTCTCCCCTACTTCCCCATCTACTCTTCCTCCCCTCTTGGTAACATATTCTCTGGGTGTTTCAACTTTTGGTTAGCTTCTGTGCCTCCACAGAACTGATTCTGACACCACCCCTCTCATTGCTCTTGCGGAGGGACAGGATTTTGGAATTTTCTGTAACACTGTTCTCTTCCTGAATACATAGATGATATTTTTTTTTCCTGGCATCTCAACCTCCATATCAAATTACTTTTATTTGTTTTCTTTAAACTTAGGATTTCATTGATAAGAAATGGGGATAAAATTCCATCTCAGGATCATTTGATAGTTCAAGAATACATTGAAAAGCCTTTCCTAATGGAAGGCTACAAGTTTGATTTACGGATTTATATTTTGGTTACATCCTGTGATCCATTAAAGATATTTCTCTACCATGATGGGCTGGTGCGAATGGGGACAGAGAAGTACATCCCGCCAAACGAGTCCAACTTGGTAAGTGACCACAGAGAACTTAGTTATCATCATTTGTTCAGTGTCTGCCTTTGAATCACCTGTGATGTGTAAGGACTGTATGACTCGAAGTTCCTTCTTCGAGGAGCTTCTGGCTGAAAGAATCACTTGCATATGTAAGATTGCTTCTCACTTACAGACAGCTTTGTGAAAACCAGACAGAATATCTGATTAGTTAGGAAAAGATACTTTCTCTGGTTTGGTTTCTGAGCTTCCGTCTCTATGCAGTGACCTCTTTGGAGATCTCTGTACTGGAAGTAAAGTCACCGTGGTGTGAGAAGTATAGCACAGTGCAGGGATCATGGGCTTCAGCTCCTCATGGGAGAGCTGACGTTTGACAAAGTTTTGTGTACAAGGTACGGTATGAACATGTAAATGTGGAAGAAAGTATGTGGATCAAATCAAAAGTTGTCATCAGTTAGGGTTGTTTTGTAGTGGTAAAGGGAGGTGGGTTCTAAATTTGCATTGACCACACATGAAGGAAAAAGCGGACAGTTTCTGTATGCATTGAGAGTTCTGTTAAATGAAGCATTTCATAAAGATTTTTTCACTAAGACTTTATTTGTATAGCAGTTAGTATTCAAGAAAGTTGTAACTGTAATTTACCATAAAGATAATACACTGTAATTTATTGTTAATACATGTTAAATTGTAATTTATCATTCATAAAAATTTAGTTAACTTTAATCTTACATTGTGAATGTACTGAGTATAAAAAAGTCACAATTAGTTATTGTTTCTCAGCTTTTCAAAGGCCCAATTCTTCTTCTTCTTCAACAGTTGTACTTGCTTCTAGTAAGATTAATCATTTCAAAGTTGTTACTATTAGTAAACTAAAATTTTCACAGGCCTGACAAGGAAAAATGAACTATAAAAATATTAGGAAAAGACATTAAAATAAAGAAATGTTTTATTTATGGTCATAAAGTTTGTTCTTAACTTTCCCCAAGTAATATTTGGAGTATACTACATTCCCTAGAACTGTGCTGTTTTTGAAGAAACATTAGTATAAACATTACAGAAATGCAGTGTATGACTTCATAGAAACCACAGTCTAGTGGAGATGTAGAAAATAAAGTAAGCATTTAGAATACCTGATGGCAAGTTTGAATGTGGGTCTTTAAATCTGAGAGAACTATGGTAATGCATAGTGGGCCATCTTTCCAGATGGAGTCTAAGGTCAGAGAAGACTGAGGAATGAACTAGCCAGGCTCAGGGTTGGGTGGAGCACCTCACAAAAGAGAGGATTAGGGAAAAGAATATGAAGTCTGTAGGAAGCAGACAAGTTGAGTTTGGGCAAAGTACAGACCAGAAGAAAGAATGTGTCTGTTCAGAGATGAGCAGAGAGAGTCCCCGAAACAAGATTTTCCAGACACTGTAAGGGACTTTCTAGGACTTGGGGATCAGCTCAAAATGATACACTGAAAAGAAGAATTACATTTGGGCTTTTAAGAAGTCCGTCAGGCCTGCAGTGTGGGGAATGAGATGGGAATAGAGCATATCAGGAGTGATAAAAGAGACTGGAAGTATGGGAAACCAGACACTATTTCAGTCTAGCCAGATGAGATGAGAGGTGATTTGAAGTCAGGGCCAGACTAGGATTTGAGATATATTTAAGGTAACACAGATAGCATTGCTATGGCAGGGTGATGAGCTGGGTATGCTGGATATGTGGGAGTCAGAGAAAATTCGGGTGTTTGGCTTGGACACTGGGAGAGTGAGCTGTACTCCCATGGCAAGAGAGTTCAGGAGCTGCTGAAAGTTTTGTGGAAAAATTAATGTATTTGGCCTTGACCTTCAACTGGATCTGTTCCACACGGATTTGGTTATTCGTGGAAGGACCATTTGAGTTATGGGCTTGACTTGGGACATGTCAGCTTGTAGATTATAATTTAAATAATTGGAATTTGTAAGAGTGGGTCATATTTGTGTAAAGTGATGGAATCTACTGATGATGTTAGACAGGATAAAACTTGGGGGCTCTATTCTGAAATACTAAGTTGTGTATACATAGTAAGTTCACTGGGCTAGAGAATTATAATGAAAGCTGGGGAGAAGAGAGGTACAATCTCTATGCCTCATTTGATAGCTGCTTTTGAACATGTAAGTTGCTGCCTTTGATTCCTACAAATGTAGAAAAAGGTAAGCTCTTCTTAAATGCTAGTATCTATCGTTTATTTCTGTGAATTCATTGCTGAATCCTTGTGTGGTTGTGTGGGAAAAAAAAACCGAAACTCGAAATTTTATGTTCGCTGATTGTACAATTATGTAAAAGATTATTTTTAAAAAGATGAAATAAAAGTCAAAACAGTTTCTTTAGTGGTTTTGGAATGGTATGCTGTTGCATAGTTCTTTTAACTCCAATTTCTAATTTTTAAAATAATGAATGTGCATTTTAATAGCTCCTGTATTTCCATAGGAAATTATATTGTAAACTTAATTGCAGTTATTAATGAATTTATGAACATCATTCCATGTAATTTGGTTCATGACTATAATAGAGATTATGACAGGGAACTTCAAATGCTGAAATACAGCATTCGTTTTTTGTTTTGTTTTTTTGAGATGGGGTTTCAATCTAGCCTTGGCTGGCCTAGACTCACTGGGATGAACTTGAGCTCCTGATTCTCTTGTCTCCACCTTCTAAATGCTAGAATTACAGGTACATGCCAACATACCCATCTTCTGTAGTGACCAATCTATTCTTGAAAAGTTTCCTATTTACCAGTTCACTTGATTAAGCCTATGTGATGACACGCAGTCTTGGGAATAGCTGCACAATTTAACACCTGAGGACTTTGCTTGGCTCCTTTCTGCCCTTTCTTCTGTAGCTGCTCCTTAAATATTGCATCAAGAGTGAAAAGACATTTTTTCAGTAGTGATAGCCATACAAATTAATAAACAAGTAGTTATTTCTGCTTATTTCAAAAATTTTAATTAATATATAGACGTCTGGGATTGCAGTAAAGATAAGATACCAGAAGGGTATAGTTAGTTATCAAGAATCAAATAATGGCCATATGGGTAGAATATATATATATATATATTACATTATATATTCTATATATTACATTATATATTAATTATATATTACATTAATCATGATGCAACATTTTTATTCAAAACTATCTTAAGTAGGATTAGGAAAAGGATAGGAATTTAAGATAGATTTATTAATGTTTATGCTAATTTAATGAGGAAACAGATGTTTACTGAGAGAGAAGTTTTGAATTTTGCATTCTTTTCAAGTTTACTTAAAGAAAATAGTACCAACAAACAAAAGAGCTGGGTGTGGTGGCTACCTTATGAACCCCAGACAAGATTATTGTGAGTTTCAGACCGTGTGGGCTGCACAGTGAGTTCCAGGTTATCCTATGAGACCCTGTTACAAACAAACATTCCCATCTAAAGCAACAAAATAACAGAAAAAGTCTAAAACACAAACACCACAATGGAGCCAGATCTGTCTCACAGTTGTCGCCTGTTGAGCATTATCAAAGACACTCACCGCCTGCTGACACCGGGTGCACTGTGTGAAGGGAGTCCAGGTGCCGTCTCAGTGTGGAGTGGAGGGACAGACGTGTTAGTAGTCCTGTGTCTTAGGTACCCTGCCTCCTGATGCTTTCATTTTTTTAATTGTTCTCTTAAAAGATGGAGAATGCTTCTTAGAAAATTTCTTGCTCAAATAGATTTGGATGAGCAATGTTAGGGGCCACACATTGAAAACGAATGGGCTATTGAAGGCAGACTTGGAGTATTTTTACTTAGCAAAGTCTAGTTTCACATTTAATTTTTGCCTATATTGTCATTCATTTGGTACTTTAATTGTGAATATCATAAATAATTAGTAAAGTCATTCTGCAGTACTAACATTCACAGTCTTTTCAAGGGAAAAGTGACATTTTTTTCCACTGGAAAATATTCAAGCTCCAAAATAATCAGTTGGTATAGTTTAGAATCTTATGGTTTTAATTAGAATATATTAATTACATAATAATGGGCTTCATTATGACATTTCATATACAAACATGATGTATTTTGATCATATTTCCCCCATTACCCGCTCTTGTCCTCCCTTGCTCTGTGACACCTTCTCTTTTTCTAACCAGCTTCTTTTATACTTGCATGTCTTTTTATTTCTTAGTTTCATTGGGTTCCTCACAGGGCCATGGAGAAGGGCTTATTTACAGGAGCATCGGCACCCTACTGGTGTCTACTCCACTAAAGACAATGTCTCTCCCATGGCAATCATTTCCTTCCTATTGGTCCCTCAATGAGGTGTGTGGGGCCTCTATGAATGGACATTGACTGTTCTAATCTTCTGTATGTCTTGTGCAAGTAATTACAGCTTTTTTGAATTCAAGGGTGCAATGGCCACACCATTTCCAGAAGATAACATTGTACAACATTCTACCCCTTCCTCCAGCTCTTCCTTTCCCCCTTTCTGTTACATCCACTAAGCTTTGGAGGGAGGAATATAGATGTTCTCTATATATCTGAGCACTCAACTGCCAGGTATGCTCATCACTTTGACTGGTTATGAGTCTCTGTAGGTACCAAGCCCACTGCATGAAGAACCTTCTCTGATCAAAACTGGCTGCAGCACTAACCCATCATCACACACATCTTTGTTTGGAAGGGATTTTAACAGGCACATATTTAAATATCCACTTAAGCAAAACAGCAGCAATAGCTTCCTCATCATGATCTACTGTCTCTCTAGCCTTGGGTTTTGGACCAGGTTTACAGTACCAGCTCGGGATTCCCTGCTGTGGAATAGATCTTGAGTGCAATCAGGATGTGGCTGGTTATCTGACTACTGACTTGTCACGATTGCAGCAGTAAGCACATCCTGCCTGCTTGGTCATCAACAAGACTGTTGATGACTTGTCTAACCTCGAAGCATAGCACCTTCCAACACTATGGAAGTGAGACAGCGGAGAGGAAGGCTTCAGCTCAGCTCTAGTTTCTTTTCTGTGTGCCTTGTGAACAGCGCATGTATTGTATTCAGCAGTAATGTCTAGTTCGGATGAGTACTCGGCAGCAGTACTATTGCCTGTATTGGTTTGGGGGTCACTAGGCCCCTGCTGACCAACATTTTGCAGGGAGGTAGCTCATCCTTAGATCAAAATCCTTTTATCAACTTCTGGCTTCTAGGATCAGCTTTACGCATGTATGCTGGTTATCTCCAAGTTTAAGAACATCTAGGTTTTACCGAATCTTTGAGGCTCTCCTCCCTGTGAGACCAAGTGGTTTGTGGCTCTCCTAGGTGGTAACACTTTGTTCTTCCTTCTTACAGACCCAGTTATACATGCATCTGACCAACTACTCTGTGAACAAACATAATGAGCGGTTTGAACGCAATGAAACCGAAGACAAAGGCAGCAAACGTTCAATCAAGTGGTTTACAGAATTCCTACAGGCCAATCAACATGATGTTTCTAAATTCTGGAATGATATTTCAGTAAGATTATCCTATTCTGTAACTGTAAATGTCTTCCATTAGCATGAAATTTAAATATCACCAACACCAGCATGTATGCCACAGCATATGTGTGTGATCAGAGAACACTTATGAGAGTTGATTTCCCCTTTTTATAAATTTGAGGATCAAATTAGGGTCATCAGGTTTGTTGGCAAGCATCTTCACCTGCTGAGCCAACTTGACAGCCTCATTCAGTTTTTAACAGAGGAGAGTAATATGATTAATATGATCAAATGTATGCATCTGAAAGACATAAAAACCAGGCATGGACTGGATTAAAGCCAATATTAAGGATAGGCAGTGAGGATACTTGGGAAGCTCCTATAAGTAGCTGAGGTGAAAAGATGGCTTAAAGTGAACCACAGTGAAAGAGGAACAAGAACGTAGACCCTGGGGCTGATTGTCCATAATGCAGAAGAGGGTCAAGTTTCTCTCTGTGTTCAGGAAGAATGGAAGGGAGAAGGGATGTGATATTTGAAATAGAATAGGAGGAAAGTTAAGTATAGAACTAGTTTTGAAGATTAAGGGAAGGAGTTTTACTTGTTTGTATATCCATCCATCCATTCACCCATCCACCCACTCCTTCATTCAAATACTCCTTAGATCACTGACACAGTTGGACTAAGAAAGTATCATACACATTCTGGTGTTCTGTTTTTTTGTTTTTTATTCTTTACCAGCACATTGACTTCTATATGAGTTTGGGTCTTTGAGAGAATTCTTGTATAACCTACTGGGCTGCCTTAGTGAGGGATGTAACAGTGAAGGACCAGCCAGAGAGCAGTGGTCACAATGTCCTCTTCAGACACTGGTTTTAGACAGTACTTCTCTCATGCAATTGAGTTAGGAGAAAGATCTCCAACAAGATGAAGATAGGGTATGGAAATGAATCCTGAGGTGTAATTTTTAGATGTGAGCCCCAAATACTAATGTAAGCCTTTTAATCTCTGACACATTCCATGATTTTATCTACAAATGTGATATGTAGTTTGTTAGAGTGCATGTAGTGATTACAAATAACCTGTTAAATGAGAATATTTTTTTAAATGTTCCAAATATGTTATTACAAACATTAAAGTGTCTGTGTATATGCAGTTATTTGAACTGATCTATATTTCTGAGTGGCAGGAATGAGGTTAATACCCCTCTCCCTCTTTCTCTCCCATGTAATATTGCTTCCACCCAGTGGTAGTATATTTCACCTGAGCCGTAAGACTGATTCCTGAAAAATGACAGACCAGCAACAGAACAGTTGTAGGTGGAGTGTAGCTAGAGTTTTTCTGGTCCTGCCTGGCTCACGGTCAGGACAAACCTCTCTCACCCGCCAGTCCCGCAGCTGCTTAGACCCAACCAAGTAAACACACAGAGACTTATATTGCTTACAAACTGTATGGCTGCAGCAGGCTTCTTGTTATCTAGTTCTTATATCTTAAATTAACCCATTTCTATTAATCTATAAGTTGCCACATGGCTCACGGCCTTCCGGTACCTTACATCTTGCTTGTCATGGTGGCAGCTGGCAACGTCTCTCTGCCTCAGCCTTCCACTTCCCAGAATTCTCTTCTCTCCTTGTCCTGCCTATACTTCCTGCCTGGTTACTGGCCAATCAGTGTTTAGTTATTAACCAATCAGAGCAACACATTTAACATACAGAACATCCCACAGCAGTGGAGTTTTCCTGTCTGGACTGCCTGCTCCCAAATAATCACTCAGAGGCTTAATATAAGTTATAAATGCTTGGCCAATAGCTCAAGCTTATTACTAGTTAGCTCTTACCTTTTAAGTTAACCCATATTCTTTATTTATGCTCCGCCACATGACAGTACCTTTATTAGTATGGCATGTTCATCTCCTGGTCCCTCTGCATCTTGGCTGGCAACTCCTCTGACTCCTCCCTTCTTCTTCCATCATTCTCAGTTTGACTTTCCTGCCTGACTTCTAGCCCAGCTACTGGCCTGTCAGCTTTTTTTATTAAACCAATTATAGCAACATATATTCACACAGTATACAGAAGGATTATTCCAGAGCAAACAGCAGTTAATTAGCTAACACTTAGTGAAGGTTTACTCTATTCTAGCACTGTACTGGATTTTGTGTCTGGGCTCTCAGCCTGTCCCTTGGTGTTTTACAGTCAGGAAAAACAAGACACAGAGTTGAATCACCGTGAGTGCGCTGCCTAGATAAGAAGCATAAAAGCAGCCATAAACCCAGAAGTCTGACTAGGGAGTCCAGGTCTTATCCACCTCTGGTTCCCTGTTTTCAGACAGTAGGAGTTAGGAAGCCAGTGTAAGCAAAGGGCAGTCAAGTAGCTAGCTTTCCCAAATGCCACTGTGTGTTTCCACATGGAAAAATTTGATAGTTTCAAAAAGTTATTTATTTTTATTTTAAGTGTGTGAATATTTTGCCTACATGTATCTATGTGTACTGTGTGTGCCTGGTGTCTGTGGAGGTCAGAAGAGGGCATCAGATTCCCTAGAACTGGAGTTAGATGGTTGTGAGCTGTCCTGTGGGTGCTGGAAACTGAACTCGGTTCCTCTGTAAGAAGTTCTC
>CABHPQ010187298.1:0-14395 GCA_902168405.1 Peromyscus aztecus
GAGAGAGAGAGAGAGAGAGAGAGAGAGAGAGAGAGAGAGAGAGAGAGAGAGAGGAGAGAGAGAAGAAAAAGGAAGTCATCTTACTTCAAAAGTTAAGGTCATGACTATTTTTGAGATAGCAATACAAAAAGTCAGATGACTAAGACTCAACTAGATAAGAAATGAGGACCTTCAAGAAGTGAAGGAAAAAATGAGAAAGAATTTTACAACGAATGTGGATAAAGCAGGAGCAGAGGGAGACAATTTCAAAACTCTGGTCATGTTTTGGGGCAGGAGATTTCCTTACATGAGGCCTTAGGACTGGGGTTCTTTGCCATTCCTGACCATCTCCATGCATCCCCTGTTCTCTACTGTCCAAGATCAGGAGGTGGTGTGAGTTAATTACTGCATCTTTCCCCAGTAATGCTCAACTAATGATTGATGTTGGACGCACTGACTCTGAAACTGTGTGCTTTATGCTGATTGTCACAGTTTCCTAGGGGACTAAGCTCTAGCTCCTGACAGTGGAGCACACCCTTGTATTGCCTTTCCTTCCTTGTGTCCCTTCTCTGCTCCCATTAGCAGTATTTCCTGTAACTTTCCCGTACTACTTGTATTTGAATCCTTGCTTCTGAGGAACATGAACTAAGGCTAACAAGAGGGTAAGAAGAATCATCTCTCATGTCTTCAAAGTTTCTTTCCTCCTCCTCTGATACCTCTTCCTCCTTTTTCTCCTCTTCCTCTCTTTTCTCTCTTTCTCTTCCTCTAATTACTAAGTATCTATCTCAGAGCCTTGTGCACATTGAGCAAGAACTCTGTTGCTGAGCTCTATCCCTGATCACATCTTAGTTTTTGTAATATTTGTAAATGTCTTAGCTTTCACCTACTTCCTGGTGATTTCTCAAACGTGACATGGGAAAGAAAACTCAAACTAGGACCTAAAAAACAAATTACTTCCACATTGATTTCAGCGGTGTGCTTTCTTTCTTTTCATCTTTAATGGGAAAAAAATCTTTTAGATGATTTCAGGATGTCTGTGTGTTCCTCCTTTGCTCTGACTGCGGCGTGGACAGCACTCCCTACAGATATAAATTGCATTTGTAACTTCACTGTTAGTTATTTTTGCATGATGATCTCAGGCTTGGCTAGAATACCTGGAATCTGGGATCAGCTTGTTTACATTTTGATTTACTCTGGAAGTGTTAACCTCAGAGGTGGTTTAGCAAATATTTCAAGGACTAAAGTAAACACAGAATGCTGTGACTCACAATCATAATCCTTTTGTACTACTTAGGAATCAGTCTCCTGGAAGAATCCAAATTTTTTCACTATTAAAACAGGTCTTTATTGATACAGTTTATTAAAATCCATCCTGGCATATGATTCATGATTATTTTCATATCACTGTAATATAGATGGCTAGAAATGGCATATTTACTCAGAGTTAGTAAATCAAAGTAAATATTAAGCTTTACAATTCATTCATCTATTCATAGAAAAATAAATATTATTTCATTTCATATGAATCATTCATTGCCTTGCTCAAATAATTATATCTTCTCAAACTAGTGAAAGCTTTTTATAGCCCATTTTAATAACCACATGATAAACCCATTATTTACTATAGAAATTATTTGAGTACATTTAGATTGTTTTCAGTTTGCTACTTTTCTTTTTTTATTTTATAATTTTTAATTAGTTCATTTATTTTTAATGGGTATGAATGTTTAGCCTGCATGCATATATATATATATATATATATATATATATATATATATATATATACACCATATGTGTGGAGTAGTGCCTATGGAGGCCAGAAGAGGGCATTAGATTCCTGAAACTGTAGTTACAGGTGCTTGTGAGCTGCCATGTGGGTGCTGGGAACAGAATCTGGGTCCTCTGCATGAGCAGCTAGTTCTCTTAACTGCCAAGCCAACTCTCTAGCTCCTCGTTTGGTATTTTAAAGAGTGGGTTGGCATGCTCCAACACTGTAGATGACTTTCTCAGGACTAGCTTCTGAAAGTGGAATCCTTAACCTCAGGCATACATAGATGACATAATCGAGGCACTTTCAATGCTTTGTGGCCACTTTCCAGAATCTTTGTGACTGATGGTCTAGAGACCACAGACTACCTTCAGGTGAAGTAACAACTTAAGTTGTTTTCAGTTTATTTCAGTAATTTTCTATGCTCATTTTGCTAATTTAATAGCAATAGAGTCAGTTTTTCATAAAGTGATGATTTAAATATACAGAGACAATAACTTACTGTTGTGTTATGAGGTATGTTACTTGTAAATAACATCTCAAATTTAGTATCACCACACTGAGCCAGTATAATCTAGAAAGTAAATTAAGAAAACTTGCCACTGCCCATCATGGCACACTCTATTTGAGTGTGCTTGTTTCCTTTCTGGGAATGTAAATATTTCATTTACCAAGTAACTCTATTACCTCCATGCTCTTTGCCAAAGTAATATAACCAAGGAACAGCTGACATTGGATATTGTCAAGTTGTGTTTCTGTGCTCAAGTTGAGAAAGTAGAAACAATAAAATTGAATGGAAGCATTTTGCAACTGTTATTTAAAATGATTAATTTTAAAGGAATATTTGTGTATGTGTGTGTGTGTGGGGGGGGGTAGAGGGTTAGCTCTTGAGCCTTCCTTAGAGGACTCAGGCTTGATTCCCAGCACTCACAGCCATATGTAACTACAGTTCTAGGGGAGCCAACACCCTTTTCTGGCCTCCATGGGCACCAATCATGTACCTTGTACACAGAAATACATGCAAACAAAACACCCATATGTGTGTGTATGTATATATATTTATAAAATAAAAATTAAAGAAGATATATTTATAGAGAGATATATGTGCAGATGTTTGTTTAGTTAAAGGGAAGTTTCTTTTTCATATTTCTTTTGCATATTTTATATTATAAGCACGAATGGTCTTCTCTCGAGAGTAAAAAGTCGATCCTGAAATAAGTGTGCTCAGTCCTTATTAAGATCTTTAAGAAGAATATGTTGTATGGATTTTAAGTAAAATATGATAAATAAAATAATAAAAAGGACAGGAGATGGGCATGGTGGTTTAGCCTGTAATCCCAGGACCCAGGCAGCTGAGGTACAAGAACTGCAGTCAAATTGGGCATCAGCCTGGACTACAAAGCAAAGCTTTGTTTCAAGAAACAAAACACAAGCAACATCAGCAAAGAATAAAAGTGAGGACTCCCTTTAAACAACCTTAATGCTCATTACTACTGTTTTTTCTACAACTTATCACCTGAATTGGCATGGGGAGTCCCACTTGACAATTGTGTGGACTAGTTTTATGAAGTCCTGTTTTTCCTTGGCCACCTAAGATGAGGCCTGCATTGGAAGATAACAACGGAGAACTTGGGAGCAGGAAAGATGAGTCAGTCCCCTGGCCCCAGTGTTACAAGAATCAAAAGAAATGACAATATTCCAGGCTCTTATCCTAGCGGTTTGTGATAGTTAATGCTGGTTGTCGACTTGACAGGATCTAGAATCACTTAGGAGACAATGCTCCAGGCTTGCTGTGAAGGATTATCTAAATTAGATTGAGATGCAAAGGCTCTCTCCCACCATGGGCACCACCCTTCCATGGGAGAGTTAACTCAGCACCAGCGTTCATCATTAACAGCTTCCTGGCTGTAGATGTCATGTGACCAACCAGCTGCAAGCTCCCGCGGCTATGCCTCTCTCATCAGGATGGCCTGTGCCCTCAAACTAGGAACCACAGTCACAGCAATGAGACAAGTAACTAAGGCAGTGTCTGAGTCTTCCACTCTATATTGAACATAGTATATATACATATACGTGCATTTATATTTGAATTAATACTTGGAATAAAGTCTGTTTTGCCTGGAACTCAGCTGTTTCATAACATTATCTACTAAGTTCCAAGAAGTAAATAAAATAGACCCCTGGCTCGCCAGAGTAACTTCCCCACCGAAAACATCAAGTACAGGCTGTTTGCACTGGACTCACCAGGCTTAAAGTGCTCATCTTGTTGGTGAGTTATTGAGGAACAGAGGTTGTGTGGATAATGAGAGGAGGAAAAATGTCTGGGAAGATCATTTGGGGATTAGGAGAGGTGAGAGCTGCTACTCATGACTCATGTTTAGCTGACCAATACCAATGTGACCTGGGATCTGAGCTACAAGCAGCTGTGGCATTGAACTTCACACCAATTGCCCACTGGGGTTGTTATTGTTGCGGTTGAGCCAAAGGCATGCTGCTGTTTTATACTTTGCTTCAAGCCCAGTGATTCTCCTCCAGCACCAATGGGCTGGTTGCCATGACTCCCACCCAGGGGCCTGCTGCATTGATTGGCTGATGCCCCTGGAGAATGATGCTGTAGGGACTGCTTTAGGCTACAATGCCAGTTCCACCTCTTATCCCAAGTTCAGTAATTGCCCTTAAAAGCTTCTTCCTTATATACTACAGGCCATTTTTCAGAATACTGAAGCAGTTGGTTTGGATGGTTTTGTGCAGTTTTGTCGTTTTTTTTAAAATTGAGAATTGCTAACAATGCTTTCACTTGTGTCCAATTTCAACCAGAACTTTAAAGCTGTATTTTGAGGGAGAAGTGAGTTAGAAGTGAGTTAGAAGCCCTATCTTGATTGGCTTTTGTTTTTTATTTTCTCCTCAGAATCAACGTTGTTAGGATTTCAAAACTAGAAGGGGTCTGAGTTGCACTCTTTCAGACTGGAGTGCTCCTGTACACGGTACAGATTGTTGGTGTTCGACTGGATGTGGGAGTGGATTTTGGAGTCTGTCAGTGTCCTCCCCTGAGCTGCTGCAGTACTGATGCATTTCCTCTGCAGCCACAGATCTTCGCCCTTGAGCTAACCTTGTCTAGGTCAAGATGCACGAGAGCCTCAGCCTGCCCAGGGCTGAGGTGTGACATGAGTCACACAGTTCTAACTTGGAGGATGTTACCTAGTAATCTTATTCTCCAGGGGGTTATGATGCTGGGTACAGAGTGAGAACCTGGAGGCTTAAAGGAGGTGTGGCTGTCATTAATTTTTAACACTAGAAATAGTGATAGCCAGTAAGCTTCCATTTTCCATCCAAGATCAAATTTCATTGCAAGACACAACACGATCTCATTTGCTTGAGAAAACAAGCGTGCAGTTTCAACTACGCAAAAGTACTTTTAAAAGTTTTACCTTTTATTTTATCCACACTGGAGGTGACTTTAAGGACAGTTCTTATTTTTCATTACTTCCATGCATAAAAAAGGAAAATATGAGTAAAACCAACTGGTTAAGACATTTTCCTAAATGTCTTCCCATTGGAGGACAGATTTCTTTAATCTTTTTGTGATTCAGCCCTCATATTGTGTGCCATGGATATGGGGAGTTGATGGTGCAGCCCAAGGGTGATGGTGCATGCAGAGAAGCCCAGCATTTGGGAGACTGAAGTGGGAGTATTGCCAGTCTGAGAAGAGCTTCAGGGCTACATAGAGGGGCATCTTGTAAAATAAAGAAAGAAAGAAGCATGGAAGGAAGGGAAGGGGGGAAGTAGGCATGGGAAAGGAAGTAAGTTTACATTTTGGGATATTTCTATGGTGTTCTTGTTCTATATTGGTATGGGTTTTTTCTCTGTGGTAACTGATGCCAATGCTATTGATTTTGATGTGTTTGAATTGATGATGATAACAATGTCAGGACTCCCCCCTTGCTGATTGTGATTATAAAAGTTATCACATTTTTAGAGAGAGGGGAGAGAAAAGATGCTGATTTAAGGAATTTCTTCATGTTACTGTGGAGGCTTGCCAGTCCAAAATTTGCTGACAGACATGAAGTGCAGAGAAGGGATGACATTGAATGTGAATGCACACATGGCTGAGACACTGAGCTTAAATACCTACCCAGCTGAGACATAGAGCTTGAATGCCCACTCAGCTAAGGCATAGAACTTGAATGTCCACCCGGCTGAGGCACAGAGCTTGAACACACACCCAGCTGAGGTATACAGAGCTTGAATGTACACTTGGCTGAAGCATAGAGTTTGAATTCCCACACAGCTGTGGCATAGAACTTGAATGCACACATGGCTGAGGCATAGATAGATACTTTTCTGGGAAACATCAATCTGTTTTCTTTTACCTTCAACCCACTGAATGAAGCACACTTATGTTATGGAGAGTAAATACCTGTAGATTTAGACATTAATTGCATCTATAGAGTACCTTTGCAGCAACATGCATACTAACATTTGAGCAAATATGTGGATATTGTGACCTTTCTATGGAAGACACATACGACTCAGAATTACAAGGAGATTGCCTTTATTTGTAGTCTTAAAACCGAGACTGCAAATCTTGATTTGCTGTCATGTTATTGTTGAGGAGTTTAATCATTCCTGAGAAATTTTAGCATTTTCATCATTGATTGCCTTCCTAACAGTAGGTGAAATTTAAGTCAGATCCACCAATGAGAAATAATTAGAAGGGCTTGAAATTCTTTTTGTCACTCCCACAATTTCTGCACTATCTTTACTCCAGCACACTTTGTAGATAGTACAAATTGTAAGTCGAAGGTTTCGTAGCCATAAACACTTGGTGTCCCAATCCCTCCACTAGAATTCGTGCCTGGCTACCACAGATGGGCAGTTCAGGCTCTGCATCCTCTATTACAAGTAGTCTCGGCTAGGGTCACCATCATAGATTGCTGGGAGTTTCCGTTGCACTAGGTGAAATGTATTATTCCCTGTAGAATGATTGGGGACTTACAGATGCAGAGCGTGGTGCCAAGTTCTGAGGAGAGTGCAGAATGTCTATATTTGCCTCTAAGAGGCTTATACTCTTGTGGTTCAAAGAAGAGATTCAAACGAAATGTCCAAATAATCAAATAGCAGAGGACAGTAACATTTGAAGGGCATTTAAAATTACACACCAAATGTATGTTGTTGTAAGATTCACCTTTTCTATGTTATTAACAGTCTTTTTTTTTGCCCAATGGACTGGCTGAAAATAGATAAATGAAGTTCTTTGAAAATAATATAAGAAAGACTAGAGGGATGACTAAGTGGTTAAAGATGTGTATTGATTTTGCAGAGGACCAAAGTTCAATTTCTAGTACCTAGGTCAGTCAGTTCAAGACCACATGTAATTCCAACTCTGAGGAATCATATGGCCTCTTCTGGCCTCCGTGGGCACAACCCTGTGTGCAAACTCATACACATAAAAATAAAATAAACAAAATAATATTTGAGTATAAGATCCAGCAAGTGGCATAGCCATCCAAGCCACATCAAGAATAGATGTGATTGACAATGCATTAATCAGAAGTGTCCTAAAGACTGCACATTGTTTTCTAGTGAGACTTGTATAATGGATAGTTTTGGATATTAGATTAAGATTTAAAAAATCGATAAATTCCAATCTCATGTGAAAATCAGCCTTGTTGATTTAGTATTATATTTAATTTGTATTCCTGATATGCATACTATGAATATATGGCTACATCTGGTTATGTAGCTATCTAGTGTTGACAGTCATCCTTGAGCATACTTAGTGTTAATATGAATAGTCAATGTCATGGACGTTGAATGAAGTTTTATTTTTAAGATGTTTCAAGCTAAATAACTTCGCTAAAAGGAAGCTATATGTGAGCATGATGAAACAGAAGACATGTATTTTACTTGCTACAGCACCTAATAAATTGGTGAGAACTTGTCTTAGTTATGGTTAGGGTTACTATTTTCATGATGAAATACTATGAAATACTTGCTTTTGCAAGCTGGGGAGGAAAGGGTTTATTTGGCTTACACTTCCACATCATAGTCCATCATTGAAGGGATTCAGGATAGGAACCCAAATAGGGCAGGAATCTGGAAGCAGAAGCTGATGCAGAGGCCATGGAGGGGAGCTGCTTACTGACTTGCTCAGCAGTGCTTGCTCAGCCTGCTTTCTTAAAGAATCCTGGACCAGACTAGGCGTGGCTCCATCCACGATTGGCTGGGACCGCCCCCATCAATCACTAATTAAGGAAATACTCTACTGGCTTGCCTAGAGCCCGCTCTTATGGAGACATTTTCTCAATCAAGGTTACCTCCACTGTTAGGACTATAGATGTGTCAACTTGTCATAAAATTAACTGGCACATCAATAAACATATTTAATATAAAGAACTCATAAGGGGCCACTAAGTTTACTGATTACTGATACAATGCCTTATATGACCTGTTACTTTACAGTATCAGTTGACTGAATGTGATCAAGGAAGGAAGTGGCCAAGGGAGGGAATCATTTAGAAAATAAATGCTCACGATTTGAGAGTATTATTGTGCCCTGGCTAGCTTTGGGCTCCAGTTCTGTTCTGCATTCCAGCCCTGTTTATTTTGAAGGATAAAAATAGCCCTTTTCTTTCATATGTCTATAAAAGGACAGTTCTATGGCAAAGACTGTAGTGCTAGAGAGAGTGGTTATAATAAGATTTATTTGTTTTTATGTGTATGAGTGTTGGTCTGTGTGTATTTAAGAGCATATGTGGGTGCAGTGCCCACAGAGGCCAGAAGAGGGCATGGGATCCCCTGGAACTACAGCTACAGACTCTTGTGAGTTGCCATATGGGTGGTGGGACCCAAACCCTGGTTCTCTGGAAGAACAACAAGTGCTCTTAACTGCTGAGTAATCTCTCCAACCCTTGGAGAGTTTTTAAAGATTGAGAATTACTTATTTTTAAATGAGCTCATCTTATTAAAATATAATTGAATTTAATTAGTCTTCTTAGCAGATGGCTTGATAGGTAAAGATAATTATTTCTTTCCTCAAATGTTGCCATGTAAATTTACTCTGCATCTAGTTTAATGATCCAGAAACACATTAATTATTCTTTCTTGCTTAAAATCTTAGACTTTACCCACATACCTTAGCTTAACTCATGGATGTCCACAAAGCATTGTGTGAGGACTAGGGACTTTTCCATATGGACTTCCCAAATTTTGAATGATTTGCTCGTTACAAGTTAATTTTATGTGACTCCATTTCATTTCGAAGCGTTTGGAAATGGTGGCAGAATTATCTGACTTTTTAGCTACTAGTAACATTGAAACTTTTTAATTTTAAATCCAAGAACCTTCTAGAGAGGAATATTTCTCCATCATGGTAGATTAAATCACATTCAAACCTCCCAGGGAGCCAGCATCTCTTGGAGTAAAAGGAAGGAAGGCAAACCTTTTATTTATCTCAAGGGACAACATTCTAGGCAAGGGGTTTTGAAGCATTTTTCTTTATTTAAAAACAAAAGTAAGAAATCTAACCTGAATTCCTGCTCAGTCTCTGTGTAGGTGGTTACTTTGGGCCAGTGGTGATAGATATGCATCTTCTCTGATTCATGTCCACATCACAAGAAGGAACCTGTCTCCTTCCAGGAGTCTAACAGTGAGTCCCAGGCCTGATTCTGACTGGCCTTAGTTCATTGTTAAACCAACTTCAGGGATCAAGAGGATGGGATTGCATGATTGTTTTAGATCTATTCCAATGTCCCATCCTTGAAACTGGGATTGCCATCAGTCCTTCCCAAAGTGCATGTGGGTCTGAGGCAGAACACCTCAGCAGGATTATTTTGGACGGAAATCTCCCGAAGAGTCATCACTTCAGAAAGGGCCACTTAGCGTGGGTGGATTAAGCTGTAAAGATTCTTTTTGAAGGGCTTTACTTCAAAGTCTGAGTTAGAAACTAGTCTTGATCACTAAAGACTAGGAATTGGGTTTGCAATGACCCTGAACAACCGAAGTAACTGTTGTCTTCCAGTCTCCTCTGTTCCTCAGTGAGCTGGGAACTTACTAGTCCATCTGTCTGTCAGTTTGTTCTGTCCCATTCCTTTCCAAGTAAGAAAACACCTACTTTACTAACTTCTTCAGGCTGTACTCTTTTGTAAAAATCTCTATGTATGTGTAAAATTAATAGAATGTTTATACTTGTATTAATCAGCTCTGGTGTTAATAACTGGGCCCCCAGATCCTAATTGCCATGCCTAAGAACTAGGGTGAAGTACAGATCTCTTTCTTCTGCACATGGGTTGAAACTAAGTGGTTGTCCATCACCAGAAGAAACTGGTTAGCAAAAAATAGAGAACTGTAGACAATAGCAAATATGATGACAGATAAAACAGAAGCAAAATCCACCCAATTCCACTGACTTTGTATGTTGACTGACATTCCTTTAAAACCTTTTCATGTGTATGGATGTTCTGACTGGATGTTTGTCTGTTCGCCACATACATGCCTGGTGCCTTTGGAGGCCAGAAGAGGTCCTCAGGAACCGGAATTACAGATGGTTGCGAGCTGCCATGTGGGTGCTGGGAATTGAACGTGGGTTCTTTGGGAGAAGCTCCCAACTGCTGAATCACCTCTCTACTCCTGGTGTGTCACTGTTTAAAACGCCCAGTAATTTGTGTGGAAGTAACATATCCATCCGTCAAGAGGGTCAGTCAGCTGGTGGTGACAGAAACTTAAAGCAACAGTGGCCTAAACCAGATGGATGTCTGCTTTCCGACAGATGCAGCAATTCTAAGACAAACCTCAGTCACTGTGACTTACACAGCAACTGTAATCACATGTGCACAAAGAAAGGGGGCAGACAGTGGAGCCCACAGAAGAACTGTTTCTCTTTCAGTTGCCTTGGTGGGAAGTCCCTCCTACTCACTTCCTTCCCTGGCCCCATTGATTCTTCAGTGCCTACTCTTTTAGAGTCATATGGCCACATGCATCAGATAAATTTAGTTATTTATCAGGCACATTGCTACCCCCAAAAGAGCTCAATCTGTGGACAAATAATTAATGAATTATCTCAGGTTGGAGCCAGAGTCTTCACTATGTGTTAACTTTTTGACTAGTATTGGATGGTAAATGGGGCTTCCTTAGCCATCTGACTTAAAAAAAATCAAGGTCTTACAATGCAGCCAAGACTGGCCTTGAATTAAATTCAATATTCTCCTGCTTCAGTCTCCTGGATTACAGTCATGTACTGTAGATGTAACCGTCTTGTTAAATAAGAAACACAGAGCCAAACAGAGTTAAAAGCCAAGAGGTCAGAGCAATAGCTAAGAGCTGAGACTAAAAACCTTACCCTTCACTGCCGCTGCTGTCCTACCTCTCCGCAAGAGACCTACTTCCTGTGTGTTTGTTCTTTTTATTGACTTTCTGTTCTGCCTCCTCATTGGTTGTAAACCCAACCACATGACCTCCTCGTCACTGCCTGTCTGTACAGACCTCCAGGTCTTCTATGGTTGGCATTGAGATTAAAGGCGTGTGTCTCCAAGCTGGTGGTATCCTTGAACACACAGAGATCTGCCTGTCATGTGATCAGGATTAAGGGCGTGTGCTACCACTGTCAGACTTCTGCTATGGCTTGCTATTAGCTCTGACCCCCAGGCAACTTTATTTATTAACATACAAATAAAATCACATTTCAGTACAAATAAAATATCACCATAATGTACTGTCATGGTTAGTAGTTTAATGAATTTAATACATTTAATATTTAATAATTCATAAACAAGGATAGGAAAATAAACATTAAACTAATATATACCCTGGAATTGGTGATGCATGTGATGGGAATAAATATCAAACAAAGAATTCAAATGGAAAATTAAGGAGGATTTTGTTGTATCTTTTTGATGTTTGGCTATGCCATTACAATTTATCAAGCCAAGGAGTGTCAGAGGAACCACCAGGTTTATGGGCGATGTTGAAGAGTTAAGTTTTGGATGTTGAGAACTATGCTGGCATCACATGGCCCCACTGTGATGTTAGCTGCTCACCAATGAGGCAGATGCATAGGTTGATATCTATTGTGACCTTTCTGGTAAAGAACAGAGAACTGGCTGTTTTTGAAATTCTCTACTTCCCTCTGGACTTCTGTTTCACCTTCTGATGCAGGTTCCTGGGCTGGGAGAGCTGTGTGCAAAGGGCACTCAGTCCCACCCGAGTATTTCAGAACAAGAGGTCTGTATGTAGCAAAGTGTAGGCTGGTGCTTTGAGGATGCCTTAGATTCTTAATTGTGTGCATGTGTGTGCACCATGAACACATGTAAATGGGTAGACACAGGTGAGTGAGATAGATATACACATCTTTACTGGTATCATATGTTATTCCTAGAGAGCAGGTGAAACGTCTTTCTCTCTCCTTTAGGGTGGTTTGAGAGCTTTTGGAACACAATATTATATTCTTGGAGAACATGTCCAGAGGGCCTTTGGACTCTGTTTAAGCATTTAATGCATTATGAAATAACATTGTCTTCTGTTACTTTAATAACTTTGTTATTTGATTTGAACTTTATTCAATTCTGCACTTGCTGAATGAGATTTGTGTTTTTTTTTTATTGTGCCACATAGTGGAAGTATAAATATTAATAAGGGAAGATGCCTTCAAGGTATGCTGTCTTAACAGGCCTACATTTTACTCATATCACAGTAGGCTAAATTATAAGGACGAGATCCTCCACAGACCTTTGTGGATATTGCATTTGGGTGATGTCATTTAGTCACAAATGATGAGCAGATACCAAACAAGCTATGGAAATCTGAAAAGCAAATAATAGTAAATCAGTGGAGCTACTATTGCCCAAGGTCAATGTTCTGTTGCCAGCGTGAATAAATGGTTCTTTGATTCTTTGGTTTACTCACACTGGGCTCCTCCTGGCTTTTTAGAAGTGTCTGATCAAATGGTTCTTTCAGGTCTATAACATTCTGCATAGCCAGCTCTAGGTTTGGGGAGGAGAGCCAGCCTGGGGATGGGACACAAAAGTTCTTATGTTTAGGAAGCAAGTAGCTTCTCCAGTGAAGAGGGTCAATACACTATTGTTAGGAGAACAGTTAGGGTGACGTCATCTGTTGTTCACCAGTTATACAGCTGTATATATTGTCACTTTTTGGCAGAAACAGAGAAATCGGATCAGTTAGACTGTGGAAGGAATCTTTTGTGTTTTTTAAAAAAGTGATTTATTTTTATTTTATGTGTATGAGGGTTTTGCCTGCATGCATGCCTATGCATCACTTGTGTGCAGTGTCTGCAGGGACCAAACAATTGTATTGGATCTTCCTGGATCTGGAATTAGAGACAGTTGGCAGCAGCTATGTGGGCTTTGGGAACCAAACCTGGGTCCTCTGCAAGAGCAGTCAGCAGCTTAACCAGTGAGCCACCTCTCCCAGCCTGTTCTGTGTTTAATTAAAGCATGTTCTGTACAAAAGTATAGGTGTTTCTTGTCTTACCTTCAAATATGCGTTTTATTTATTTCTGGTCCACATTTTTCTGCCATTGTTAACTGAAAGCACTTAACTCCTGGGATTGGATTTTCTTTCCGCATTTGATGCATGATGCCAGTTCCCTCCCGATTCTCTAAGCCAGGCATCCTGAAGTCTAGAGATAACCACTTCTTTTTGATCACCAAGCCTGACTTCTGTGGCAGTCTTCTCTCTGTGAATATGTGATGCTGCCTGTGGCCAAGCTTTCATTTCCCTGCCACAAACCTTCAAAATATCTTCTTACGCTGTTTGTCTTGCTTCCTTTACACAGCTGGTGTAACCTATGGGAAGTCCTTCAGTGGCTTTGCATTGCTATTGAAGTAAGATCTTGCTAAGCTTCAAGGGTGATTTCCAGTGTGGTACTTCTTAATGAAAAGAAATGAACTGGAACTGAATGAGTCACACAAAAGTTCAAATTTTAGAAAACAGCCCAAGAATATACATAGTATATTATTTACATAGTTTAAAATTATACAAATTATACACACTCAAATATTGTATAGAAACTAGTGCATAAGAAAAATGTATTAAGAACAGCATGGGAAGGATAAACACCAAAAGTCTGATGCCTCTTGGGAGGAAGGAAGACATAGAAGCCAACACCTGAGTGAGCAGCTGAGCTCCTCCACATACTTGAGCTCCTCCATGCCTGAGCTCCTCCACACACCTGAGCTGCTCCACACACCTGAGGTGCTCCACATACCTGAGCTCCTCCATGCCTGAGCTCCTCCTCACAGCTGAGTTCCTCCACACACCTGAGCTCCTCCACACACCTGAGGTGCTCCACACACCTGAGCTCCTCCTCACACCTGAGCTCCTGCTCAAACCTGAGCTCCTCCACACACCTGAGCTCCTCCTCACACCTGAGCTCCTCCATGCCTGAGCTCCTCCACACACCTGAGCTCCTCCACACACCTGAGCTCCTCCACACACCTGAGCTCCTCCTCACACCTGAGCTCTTCCATGCCTGAGCTCCTCCACACACCTGAGCTCCTCCACACACTTGAGCTCCTCCACACACCTGAGCTCCTCTACACACCTGAGCTCCTCCACATACCTGAGCTGCTCCACACACCTGAGCTGTTCCACACACCTGAGCTCCTCCACACACCTGAGCTCCTCCATGCCTGA
>CABHPQ010187300.1:0-14335 GCA_902168405.1 Peromyscus aztecus
GAGAGAGAGAGAGAGAGAGAGAGAGAGAGAGAGAGAGAGAGAGAGAGAGAGAGGAGAGAGAGAAGAAAAAGGAAGTCATCTTGCTTCAAAAGTTAAGGTCATGACTATTTTTGAGACAGCAATACAAAAAGTCAGATGACTAAGACTCAACTAGATAAGAAATGAGGACCTTCAAGAAGTGAAGGAAAAAATGAGAAAGAATTTTACAACGAATGTGGATAAAGCAGGAGCAGAGGGAGACAATTTCAAAACTCTGGTCATGTTTTGGGGCAGGAGATTTCCTTACATGAGGCCTTAGGACTGGGGTTCTTTGCCATTCCTGACCATCTCCATGCATCCCCTGTTCTCTACTGTCCAAGATCAGGAGGTGGTGTGAGTTAATTACTGCATCTTTCCCCAGTAATGCTCAACTAATGATTGATGTTGGACGCACTGACTCTGAAACTGTGTGCTTTATGCTGATTGTCACAGTTTCCTAGGGGACTAAGCTCTAGCTCCTGACAGTGGAGCACACCCTTTGTATTGCCTTTCCTTCCTTGTGTCCCTTCTCTGCTCCCATTAGCAGTATTTCCTGTAACTTTCCCGTACTACTTGTATTTGAATCCTTGCTTCTGAGGAACATGAACTAAGGCTAACAAGAGGGTAAGAAGAATCATCTCTCATGTCTTCAAAGTTTCTTTCCTCCTCCTCTGATACCTCTTCCTCCTTTTTCTCCTCTTCCTCTCTTTTCTCTCTTTCTCTTCCTCTAATTACTAAGTATCTATCTCAGAGCCTTGTGCACATTGAGCAAGAACTCTGTTGCTGAGCTCTATCCCTGATCACATCTTAGTTTTTGTAATATTTGTAAATGTCTTAGCTTTCACCTACTTCCTGGTGATTTCTCAAACGTGACATGGGAAAGAAAACTCAAACTAGGACCTAGAAAACAAATTACTTCCACATTGATTTCAGCGGTGTGCTTTCTTTCTTTTCATCTTTAATGGGAAAAAAATCTTTTAGATGATTTCAGGATGTCTGCGTGTTCCTCCTTTGCTCTGACTGCGGCGTGGACAGCACTCCCTACAGATATAAATTGCATTTGTAACTTCACTGTTAGTTATTTTTGCATGATGATCTCAGGCTTGGCTAGAATACCTGGAATCTGGGATCAGCTTGTTTACATTTTGATTTACTCTGGAAGTGTTAACCTCAGAGGTAGTTTAGCAAATATTTCAAGGACTAAAGTAAACACAGAATGCTGTGACTCACAATCATAATCCTTTTGTACTACTTAGGAATCAGTCTCCTGGAAGAATCCAAATTTTTTCACTATTAAAACAGGTCTTTATTGATACAGTTTATTAAAATCCATCCTGGCATATGATTCATGATTATTTTCATATCACTGTAATATAGATGGCTAGAAATGGCATATTTACTCAGAGTTAGTAAATCAAAGTAAATATTAAGCTTTACAATTCATTCATCTATTCATAGAAAAATAAATATTATTTCATTTCATATGAATCATTCATTGCCTTGCTCAAATAATTATATCTTCTCAAACTAGTGAAAGCTTTTTATAGCCCATTTTAATAACCACATGATAAACCCATTATTTACTATAGAAATTATTTGAGTACATTTAGATTGTTTTCAGTTTGCTACTTTTCTTTTTTTATTTTATAATTTTTAATTAGTTCATTTATTTTTAATGGGTATGAATGTTTAGCCTGCATGCATATATATATATATACACCATATGTGTGGAGTAGTGCCTATGGAGACCAGAAGAGGGCATTAGATTCCTGGAACTGTAGTTACAGGTGCTTGTGAGCTGCCATGTGGGTGCTGGGAACAGAATCTGGGTCCTCTGCATGAGCAGCTAGTTCTCTTAACTGCCAAGCCAACTCTCTAGCTCCTCGTTTGGTATTTTAAAGAGTGGGTTGGCATGCTCCAACACTGTAGATGACTTTCTCAGGACTAGCTTCTGAAAGTGGAATCCTTAACCTCAGGCATACATAGATGACATAATCGAGGCACTTTCAATGCTTTGTGGCCACTTTCCAGAATCTTTGTGACTGATGGTCTAGAGACCACAGACTACCTTCAGGTGAAGTAACAACTTAAGTTGTTTTCAGTTTATTTCAGTAATTTTCTATGCTCATTTTGCTAATTTAATAGCAATAGAGTCAGTTTTTCATAAAGTGATGATTTAAATATACAGAGACAATAACTTACTGTTGTGTTATGAGGTATGTTACTTGTAAATAACATCTCAAATTTAGTATCACCACACTGAGCCAGTATAATCTAGAAAGTAAATTAAGAAAACTTGCCACTGCCCATCATGGCACACTCTATTTGAGTGTGCTTGTTTCCTTTCTGGGAATGTAAATATTTCATTTACCAAGTAACTCTATTACCTCCATGCTCTTTGCCAAAGTAATATAACCAAGGAACAGCTGACATTGGATATTGTCAAGTTGTGTTTCTGTGCTCAAGTTGAGAAAGTAGAAACAATAAAATTGAATGGAAGCATTTTGCAACTGTTATTTAAAATGATTAATTTTAAAGGAATATTTGTGTATGTGTGTGTGTGGGGGGGGTAGAGGGTTAGCTCTTGAGCCTTCCTTAGAGGACTCAGGCTTGATTCCCAGCACTCACAGCCATATGTAACTACAGTTCTAGGGGAGCCAACACCCTTTTCTGGCCTCCATGGGCACCAATCATGTACCTTGTACACAGAAATACATGCAAACAAAACACCCATATGTGTGTGTATGTATATATATTTATAAAATAAAAATTAAAGAAGATATATTTATAGAGAGATATATGTGCAGATGTTTGTTTAGTTAAAGGGAAGTTTCTTTTTCATATTTCTTTTGCATATTTTATATTATAAGCACGAATGGTCTTCTCTCGAGAGTAAAAAGTCGATCCTGAAATAAGTGTGCTCAGTCCTTATTAAGATCTTTAAGAAGAATATGTTGTATGGATTTTAAGTAAAATATGATAAATAAAATAATAAAAAGGACAGGAGATGGGCATGGTGGTTTAGCCTGTAATCCCAGGACCCAGGCAGCTGAGGTACAAGAACTGCAGTCAAATTGGGCATCAGCCTGGACTACAAAGCAAAGCTTTGTTTCAAGAAACAAAACACAAGCAACATCAGCAAAGAATAAAAGGGAGGACTCCCTTTAAACAACCTTAATGCTCATTACTACTGTTTTTTCTACAACTTATCACCTGAATTGGCATGGGGAGTCCCACTTGACAATTGTGTGTACTAGTTTTATGAAGTCCTGTTTTTCTTTGGCCACCTAAGATGAGGCCTGCATTGGAAGATAACAATGGAGAACTTGGGAGCAGGAAAGATGAGTCAGTCCCCTGGCCCCAGTGTTACAAAAGAAATGACAATATTCCAGGCTCTTATCCTAGCGGTTTGTGATAGTTAATGCTGGTTGTCGACTTGACAGGATCTAGAATCACTTAGGAGACAATGCTCCAGGCTTGCTGTGAAGGATTATCTAAATTAGATTGAGATGCAAAGGCTCTCTCCCACCATGGGCACCACCCTTCCATGGGAGAGTTAACTCAGCACCAGCGTTCATCATTAACAGCTTCCTGGCTGTAGATGTCATGTGACCAACCAGCTGCAAGCTCCCGCGGCTATGCCTCTCTCATCAGGATGGTCTGTGCCCTCAAACTAGGAACCACAGTCACAGCAATGAGACAAGTAACTAAGCCTGTGGCTCTGAGTCTTCCACTCTATATTGAACATAGTATATATACATATACGTGCATTTATATTTGAATTAATACTTGGAATAAAGTCTGTTTTGCCTGGAACTCAGCTGTTTCATAACATTATCTACTAAGTTCCAAGAAGTAAATAAAATAGACCCCTGGCTCGCCAGAGTAACTTCCCCACCGAAAACATCAAGTACAGGCTGTTTGCACTGGACTCACCAGGCTTAAAGTGCTCATCTTGTTGGTGAGTTATTGAGGAACAGAGGTTGTGTGGATAATGAGAGGAGGAAAAATGTCTGGGAAGATCATTTGGGGATTAGGAGAGGTGAGAGCTGCTACTCATGACTCATGTTTAGCTGACCAATACCAATGTGACCTGGGATCTGAGCTACAAGCAGCTGTGGCATTGAACTTCACACCAATTGCCCACTGGGGTTGTTATTGTTGCGGTTGAGCCAAAGGCATGCTGCTGTTTTATACTTTGCTTCAAGCCCAGTGATTCTCCTCCAGCACCAATGGGCTGGTTGCCATGACTCCCACCCAGGGGCCTGCTGCATTGATTGGCTGATGCCCCTGGAGAATGATGCTGTAGGGACTGCTTTAGGCTACAATGCCAGTTCCACCACTTATCCCAAGTTCAGTAATTGCCCTTAAAAGCTTCTTCCTTATATACTACAGGCCATTTTTCAGAATACTGAAGCAGTTGGTTTGGATGGTTTTGTGCAGTTTTGTCATTTTTTTTTTAAAATTGAGAATTGCTAACAATGCTTTCACTTGTGTCCAATTTCAACCAGAACTTTAAAGCTGTATTTTGAGGGAGAAGTGAGTTAGAAGCCCTATCTTGATTGGCTTTTGTTTTTTATTTTCTCCTCAGAATCAACTTGTTAGGATTTCAAAACTAGAAGGGGTCTGAGTTGCACTCTTTCAGACTGGAGTGCCCCTGTACACGGTACAGATTGTTGGATGTGGGAGTGGATTTTGGAGTCTGTCAGTGTCCTCCCCTGAGCTGCTGCAGTACTGATGCATTTCCTCTGCAGCCACAGATCTTCGCCCTTGAGCTAACCTTGTCTAGGTCAAGATGCATGAGAGCCTCAGCCTGCCCAGGGCTGAGGTGTGACATGAGTCACACAGTTCTAACTTGGAGGATGTTACCTAGTAATCTTATTCTCCAGGGGGTTATGATGCTGGGTACAGAGTGAGAACCTGGAGGCTTAAAGGAGGTGTGGCTGTCATTAATTTTTAACACTAGAAATAGTGATAGCCAGTAAGCTTCCATTTTCCATCCAAGATCAAATTTCATTGCAAGACACAACACGATCTCATTTGCTTGAGAAAACAAGCGTGCAGTTTCAACTACGCAAAAGTACTTTTAAAAGTTTTACCTTTTATTTTATCCACACTGGAGGTGACTTTAAGGACAGTTCTTATTTTTCATTACTTCCATGCATAAAAAAGGAAAATATGAGTAAAACCAACTGGTTAAGACATTTTCCTAAATGTCTTCCCATTGGAGGACAGATTTCTTTAATCTTTTTGTGATTCAGCCCTCATATTGTGTGCTATGGATATGGGGAGTTGATGGTCCAGCCCAAGGGTGATGGTGCATGCAGAGAAGCCCAGCATTTGGGAGACTGAAGTGGGAGTATTGCCAGTCTGAGAAGAGCTTCAGGGCTACATAGAGGGGCATCTTGTAAAATAAAGAGAAAGAAAGAAGCATGGAAGGAAGGGAAGGGGGGAAGTAGGCATGGGAAAGGAAGTAAGTTTACATTTTGGGATATTTCTATGGTGTTCTTGTTCTATATTGGTATGGGTTTTTTCTCTGTGGTAACTGATGCCAATGCTATTGATTTTGATGTGTTTGAATTGATGATGATAACAATGTCAGGACTCCCCCCTTGCTGATTGTGATTATAAAAGTTATCACATTTTTAGAGAGAGGGGAGAGAAAAGATGCTGATTTAAGGAATTTCTTCATGTTACTGTGGAGGCTTGCCAGTCCAAAATTTGCTGACAGACATGAAGTGCAGAGGAGGGATGACATTGAATGTGAATGCACACATGACTGAGACACTGAGCTTAAATACCTACCCAGCTGAGACATAGAGCTTGAATACCCACTCAGCTGAGGCATAGAACTTGAATGTCCACCCGGCTGAGGCACAGAGCTTGAACACACACCCAACTGAGGTATACAGAGCTTGAATGTACACTTGGCTGAAGCATAGAGTTTGAATTCCCACACAGCTGTGGCATAGAACTTGAATGCACACATAGCTGAGGCATAGATAGATACCTTTCTGGGAAACATCAATCTGTTTTCTTTTACCTTCAACCCACTGAATGAAGCACACTTATGTTATGGAGAGTAAATACCTGTAGATTTAGACATTAATTGCATCTACAGAGTACCTTTGCAGCAACATGCATACTAACATTTGAGCAAATATGTGGATATTGTGACCTTTCTATGGAAGACACATACGACTCAGAAATACAAGGAGATTGCCTTTATTTGTAGTCTTAAAACCGAGACTGCAAATCTTGATTTGCTGTCATGTTATTGTTGAGGAGTTTAATCATTCCTGAGAAATTTTAGCATTTTCATCATTGATTGCCTTCCTAACAGTAGGTGAAATTTAAGTCAGATCCACCAATGAGAAATAATTAGAAGGGCTTGAAATTCTTTTTGTCACTCCCACAATTTCTGCACTATCTTTACTCCAGCACACTTTGTAGATAGTACAAATTGTAAGTCGAAGGTTTTGTAGCCATAAACACTTGGTGTCCCAATCCCTCCACTAGAATTCGTGCCTGGCTACCACAGATGGGCAGTTCAGGCTCTGCATCCTCTATTACAAGTAGTCTCGGCTAGGGTCACCATCATAGATTGCTGGGAGTTTCCGTTGCACTAGGTGAAATGTATTATTCCCTGTAGAATGATTGGGGACTTACAGATGCAGAGCGTGGTGCCAAGTTCTGAGGAGAGTGCAGAATGTCTATATTTGCCTCTAAGAGGCTTATACTCTTGTGGTTCAAAGAAGAGATTCAAACGAAATGTCCAAATAATCAAATAGCAGAGGACAGTAACATTTGAAGGGCATTTAAAATTACACACCAAATGTATGTTGTTGTAAGATTCACCTTTTCTATGTTATTAACAGTCTTTTTTTTTTGCCCAATGGACTGGCTGAAAATAGATAAATGAAGTTCTTTGAAAATAATATAAGAAAGACTGGAGGGATGGCTAAGTGGTTAAAGATGTGTATTGATTTTGCAGAGGACCAAAGTTCAATTTCTAGTACCTAGGTCAGTCAGTTCAAGACCACATGTAATTCCAACTCTGAGGAATCATATGGCCTCTTCTGGCCTCCGTGGGCACAACCCTGTGTGCAAACTCATACACATAAAAATAAAATAAACAAAATAATATTTGAGTATAAGATCCAGCAAGTGGCATAGCCATCCAAGCCACATCAAGAATAGATGTGATTGACAATGCATTAATCAGAAGTGTCCTAAAGACTGCACATTGTTTTCTAGTGAGACTTGTATAATGGATAGTTTTGGATATTAGATTAAGATTTAAAAAATCGATAAATTCCAATCTCATGTGAAAATCAACCTTGTTGATTTAGTATTATATTTAATTTGTATTCCTGATATGCATACTATGAATATATGGCTACATCTGGTTATGTAGCTATCTAGTGTTGACAGTCATCCTTGAGCATACTTAGTGTTAATATGAATAGTCAATGTCATGGACGTTGAATGAAGTTTTATTTTTAAGATGTTTCAAGCTAAATAACTTCGCTAAAAGGAAGCTATATGTGAGCATGATGAAACAGAAGACATGTATTTTACTTGCTACAGCACCTAATAAATTGGTGAGAACTTGTCTTAGTTATGGTTAGGGTTACTATTTTCATGATGAAATACTATGAAATACTTGCTTTTGCAAGCTGGGGAGGAAAGGGTTTATTTGGCTTACACTTCCACATCATAGTCCATCATTGAAGGGATTCAGGATAGGAACCCAAACAGGGCAGGAATCTGGAAGCAGAAGCTGATGCAGAGGCCATGGAGGGGAGCTGCTTACTGACTTGCTCAGCAGTGCTTGCTCAGCCTGCTTTCTTAAAGAATCCTGGACCAGACTAGGCGTGGCTCCATCCACGATTGGCTGGGACCGCCCCCATCAATCACTAATTAAGGAAATACTCTACTGGCTTGCCTAGAGCCCGCTCTTATGGAGACATTTTCTCAATCAAGGTTACCTCCACTGTTAGGACTATAGATGTGTCAACTTGTCATAAAATTAACTGGCACATCAATAAACATATTTAATATAAAGAACTCATAAGGGGCCACTAAGTTTACTGATTACTGATACAATGCCTTATATGACCTGTTACTTTACAGTATCAGTTGACTGAATGTGATCAAGGAAGGAAGTGGCCAAGGGAGGGAATCATTTAGAAAATAAATGCTCACGATTTGAGAGTATTATTGTGCCCTGGCTAGCTTTGGGCTCCAGTTCTGTTCTGCATTCCAGTCCTGTTTATTTTGAAGGATAAAAATAGCCCTTTTCTTTCATATGTCTATAAAAGGACAGTTCTATGGCAAAGACTGTAGTGCTAGAGAGAGTGGTTATAATAAGATTTATTTGTTTTTATGTGTATGAGTGTTGGTCTGTGTGTATTTAAGAGCATATGTGGGTGCAGTGCCCACAGAGGCCAGAAGAGGGCATGGGATCCCCTGGAACTACAGCTACAGACTCTTGTGAGTTGCCATATGGGTGGTGGGACCCAAACCCTGGTTCTCTGGAAGAACAGCAAGTGCTCTTAACTGCTGAGCAATCTCTCCAACCCTTGGAGAGTTTTTAAAGATTGAGAATTACTTATTTTTAAATGAGCTCATCTTATTAAAATATAATTGAATTTAATTAGTCTTCTTAGCAGATGGCCTGATAGGTAAAGATAATTATTTCTTTCCTCAAATGTTGCCATGTAAATTTACTCTGCATCTAGTTTAATGATCCAGAAACACATTAATTATTCTTTCTTGCTTAAAATCTTAGACTTTACCCACATACCTTAGCTTAACTCATGGATG
Organism: Peromyscus aztecus; assembly: GCA_902168405.1. Classification (NCBI taxonomy): domain Eukaryota; kingdom Metazoa; phylum Chordata; class Mammalia; order Rodentia; family Cricetidae; genus Peromyscus; species Peromyscus aztecus. The sequence continues at coordinate 8,848 of CABHPQ010187300.1, forward strand.
TCCACAAAGCATTGTGTGAGGACTAGGGACTTTTCCATATGGACTTCCCAAATTTTGAATGATTTGCTCGTTACAAGTTAATTTTATGTGACTCCATTTCATTTCGAAGCGTTTGGAAATGGTGGCAGAATTATCTGACTTTTTAGCTACTAGTAACATTGAAACTTTTTAATTTTAAATCCAAGAACCTTCTAGAGAGGAATATTTCTCCAGCATGGTAGATTAAATCACATTCAAACCTCCCAGGGAGCCAGCATCTCTTGGAGTAAAAGGAAGGAAGGCAAACCTTTTATTTATCTCAAGGGACAACATTCTAGGCAAGGGGTTTTGAAGCATTTTTCTTTATTTAAAAACAAAAGTAAGAAATCTAACCTGAATTCCTGCTCAGTCTCTGTGTAGGTGGTTACTTTGGGCCAGTGGTGATAGATATGCATCTTCTCTGATTCATGTCCACATCACAAGAAGGAACCTGTCTCCTTCCAGGAGTCTAACAGTGAGTCCCAGGCCTGATTCTGACTGGCCTTAGTTCATTGTTAAACCAACTTCAGGGATCAAGAGGATGGGATTGCATGATTGTTTTAGATCTATTCCAATGTCCCATCCTTGAAACTGGGATTGCCATCAGTCCTTCCCAAAGTACATGTGGGTCTGAGGCAGAACACCTCAGCAGGATTATTTTGGACGGAAATCTCCCGAAGAGTCATCACTTCAGAAAGGGCCACTTAGCGTGGGTGGATTAAGCTGTAAAGATTCTTTTTGAAGGGCTTTACTTCAAAGTCTGAGTTAGAAACTAGTCTTGATCACTAAAGACTAGGAATTGGGTTTGCAATGACCCTGAACAACCGAAGTAACTGTGGTCTTCCAGTCTCCTCTGTTCCTCAGTGAGCTGGGAACTTACTAGTCCATCTGTCTGTCAGTTTGTTCTGTCCCATTCCTTTCCAAGTAAGAAAACACCTACTTTACTAACTTCTTCAGGCTGTACTCTTTTGTAAAAATCTCTATGTATGTGTAAAATTAATAGAATGTTTATACTTGTATTAATCAGCTCTGGTGTTAATAACTGGGCCCCCAGATCCTAATTGCCATGCCTAAGAACTAGGGTGAAGTACAGATCTCTTTCTTCTGCACATGGGTTGAAACTAAGTGGTTGTCCATCACCAGAAGAAACTGGTTAGCAAAAAATAGAGAACTGTAGACAATAGCAAATATGATGACAGATAAAACAGAAGCAAAATCCACCCAATTCCACTGACTTTGTATGTTGACTGACATTCCTTTAAAACCTTTTCATGTGTATGGATGTTCTGACTGGATGTTTGTCTGTTCGCCACATACATGCCTGGTGCCTTTGGAGGCCAGAAGAGGTCCTCAGGAACCGGAATTACAGATGGTTGCGAGCTGCCATGTGGGTGCTGGGAATTGAACGTGGGTTCTTTGGGAGAAGCTCCCAACTGGTGAATCACCTCTCTACTCCTGGTGTGTCACTGTTTAAAACGCCCAGTAATTTGTGTGGAAGTAACATATCCATCCGTCAAGAGGGTCAGTCAGCTGGTGGTGACAGAAACTTAAAGCAACAGTGGCCTAAACCAGATGGATGTCTGCTTTCCGACAGATGCAGCAATTCTAAGACAAACCTCAGTCACTGTGACTTACACAGCAACTGTAGTCACATGTGCACAAAGAAAGGGGGCAGACAGTGGAGTCCACAGAAGGACTGTTTCTCTTTCAGTTGCCTTGATGGGAAGTCCCTCCTACTCACTTCCTTCCCCGGCCCCATTGATTCTTCAGTGCCTACTCTTTTAGAGTCATATGGCCACATGCATCAGGTAAATTTAGTTATTTATCAGGCACATTGCTACCCCCAAAAGAGCTCAATCTGTGGACAAATAATTAATGAATTATCTCAGGTTGGAGCCAGAGTCTTCACTATGTGTTAACTTTTTGACTAGTATTGGATGGTAAATGGGGCTTCCTTAGCCATCTGACTTAAAAAAAAATCAAGGTCTTACAATGCAGCCAAGACTGGCCTTGAATTCAATATTCTCCTGCTTCAGTCTCCTGGATTACAGTCATGTACTGTAGATGTAACTGTCTTGTTAAATAAGAAACACAGAGCCAAACAGAGTTAAAAGCCAAGAGGTCAGAGCAATAGCTAAGAGCTGAGACTAAAAACCTTACCCTTCACTGCCGCTGCTGTCCTACCTCTCCGCAAGAGACCTACTTCCTGTGTGTTTGTTCTTTTTATTGACTTTCTGTTCTGCCTCCTCATTGGTTGTAAACCCAACCACATGACCTCCTCGTCACTGCCTGTCTGTACAGACCTCCAGGTCTTCTATGGTTGGCATTGAGATTAAAGGCGTGTGTCTCCAAGCTGGTGGTATCCTTGAACACACAGAGATCTGCCTGTCATGTGATCAGGATTAAGGGCGTGTGCTACCACTGTCAGACTTCTGCTATGGCTTGCTATTAGCTCTGACCCCCAGGCAACTTTATTTATTAACATACAAATAAAATCACATTTCAGTACAAATAAAATATCACCATAATGTACTGTCATGGTTAGTAGTTTAATGAATTTAATACATTTAATATTTAATAATTCATAAACATGGATAGGAAAATAAACATTAAACTAATATATACCCTGGAATTGGTGATGCATGTGATGGGAATAAATATCAAACAAAGAATTCAAATGGAAAATTAAGGAGGATTTTGTTGCATCTTTTTGATGTTTGGCTATGCCATTACAATTTATCAAGCCAAGGAGTGTCAGAGGAACCACCAGGTCTATGGGCGATGTTGAAGAGTTAAGTTTTGGATGTTGAGAACTATGCTGGCATCACATGGCCCCACTGTGATGTTAGCTGCTCACCAATGAGGCAGATGCATAGGTTGATCTCTATTGTGACCTTTCTGGTAAAGAACAGAGAACTGGCTGTTTTAGAAATTCTCTACTTCCCTCTGGACTTCCGTTTCACCTTCTGATGCAGGTTCCTGGGCTGGGAGAGCTGTGTGCAAAGGGCACTCAGTCCCACCCGAGTATTTCAGAACAAGAGGTCTGTATGTAGCAAAGTGTAGGCTGGTGCTTTGAGGATGCCTTAGATTCTTAATTGTGTGCATGTGTGTGCACCATGAACACATGTAAATGGGTAGACACAGGTGAGTGAGATAGATATACACATCTTTACTGGTATCATATGTTATTCCTAGAGAGCAGGTGAAATGTCTTTCTCTCTCCTTTAGGGTGGTTTGAGAGCTTTTGGAACACAATATTATATTCTTGGAGAACATGTCCAGAGGGCCTTTGGACTCTGTTTAAGCATTTAATGCATTATGAAATAACATTGTCTTCTGTTACTTTAATAACTTTGTTATTTGATTTGAACTTTATTCAATTCTGCACTTGCTGAATGAGATTTGTGTTTTTTTTTATTGTGCCACATAGTGGAAGTATAAATATTAATAAGGGAAGATGCCTTCAAGGTATGCTGTCTTAACAGGCCTACATTTTACTCATATCACAGTAGGCTAAATTATAAGGACGAGATCCTCCACAGACCTTTGTGGATATTGCATTTGGGTGATGTCATTTAGTCACAAATGATGAGCAGATACCAAACAAGCTATGGAAATCTGAAAAGCAAATAATAGTAAATCAGTGGAGCTACTATTGCCCAAGGTCAATGTTCTGTTGCCAGCGTGAATAAATGGTTCTTTGATTCTTTGGTTTACTCACACTGGGCTCCTCCTGGCTTTTTAGAAGTGTCTGATCAAATGGTTCTTTCAGGTCTATTACATTCTGCATAGCCAGCTCTAGGTTTGGGGAGGAGAGCCAGCCTGGGGATGGGACACAAAAGTTCTTATGTTTAGGAAGCAAGTAGCTTCTCCAGTGAAGAGGGTCAATACACTATTGTTAGGAGAACAGTTAGGGTGACGTCATCTGTTGTTCACCAGTTATACAGCTGTATATATTGTCACTTTTTGGCAGAAACAGAGAAATCGGATCAGTTAGACTGTGGAAGGAATCTTTTGTGTTTTTTAAAAAAGTGATTTATTTTTATTTTATGTGTATGAGGGTTTTGCCTGCATGCATGCCTATGCATCACTTGTGTGCAGTGTCTGCAGGGACCAAACAATTGTATTGGATCTTCCTGGATCTGGAATTAGAGGCAGTTGGCAGCAGCTATGTGGGCTTTGGGAACCAAACCTGGGTCCTCTGCAAGAGCAGTCAGCAGCTTAACCAGTGAGCCACCTCTCCCAGCCTGTTCTGTGTTTAATTAAAGCATGTTCTGTACAAAAGTAGAGGTGTTTCTTGTCTTACCTTCAAATATGAGTTTTATTTATTTCTGGTTCACATTTTTCTGCCATTGTTAACTGAAAGCACTTAACTCCTGGGATTGGATTTTCTTTCCGCATTTGATGCATGATGCCAGTTCCTTCCCGATTCTCTAAGCCAGGCATCCTGAAGTCTAGAGATAACCACTTCTTTTTGATCACCAAGCCTGACTTCTGTGGCAGTCTTCTCTCTGTGAATATGTGATGCTGCCTGTGGCCAAGCTTTCATTTCCCTGCCACAAACCTTCAAAATATCTTCTTACGCTGTTTGTCTTGCTTCCTTTACACAGCTGGTGTAACCTATGGGAAGTCCTTCAGTGGCTTTGCATTGCTATTGAAGTAAGATCTTGCTAAGCTTCAAGGGTGATTTCCAGTGTGGTACTTCTTAATGAAAAGAAATGAACTGGAACTGAATGAGTCACACAAAAGTTCAAATTTTAGAAAACAGCCCAAGAATATACATAGTATATTATTTACATAGTTTAAAATTATACAAATTATACACACTCAAATATTGTATAGAAACTAGTGCATAAGAAAAATGTATTAAGAACAGCATGGGAAGGATAAACACCAAAAGTCTGATGCCTCTTGGGAGGAAGGAAGGCATAGAAGCCAACACCTGAGTGAGCAGCTGAGCTCCTCCACATACTTGAGCTCCTCCATGCCTGAGCTCCTCCACACACCTGAGCTGCTCCACACACCTGAGGTGCTCCACATACCTGAGCTCCTCCATGCCTGAGCTCCTCCTCACAGCTGAGTTCCTCCACACACCTGAGCTCCTCCACACACCTGAGGTGCTCCACACACCTGAGCTCCTCCTCACACCTGAGCTCCTGCTCAAACCTGAGCTCCTCCACACACCTGAGCTCCTCCTCACACCTGAGCTCCTCCATGCCTGAGCTCCTCCACACACCTGAGCTCCTCCACACACCTGAGCTCCTCCACACACCTGAGCTCCTCCTCACACCTGAGCTCTTCCATGCCTGAGCTCCTCCACACACCTGAGCTCCTCCACACACTTGAGCTCCTCCACACACCTGAGCTCCTCTACACACCTGAGCTCCTCCACATACCTGAGCTGCTCCACACACCTGAGCTGTTCCACACACCTGAGCTCCTCCACACACCTGAGCTCCTCCATGCCTGA
>CABHPQ010187308.1:0-10338 GCA_902168405.1 Peromyscus aztecus
TAGAGTGGTTTATTCTTCTAATAACCTGACCAAGAAAATCCCTCATATGAGTGTCCAGCACTCCTTGTTTTAGTTGATTATAGATGTAGCCAGGTTGACAACCAAGATTAGCCATCATAGTCCTGATTCATGCACCATGTCTGAACATCTCCCTGTGCAGCTCAGGCTGTCCTTGAACTTGGTACGTAGCTGAGAATAGCTGGGAAAATGTGACTGTCCTGACTCATCCTCTTAAGTGGCAGTACTACAAGTAGGCACCACTGTTCCCAATTTAATATTTATTTTATATGTCCTTCTTCACCACAATTAAGACTTCCTAAAACATTAATTCTTCCTTATCAACACTTATTATGCCTTGGATGGGTAAAATGGGGGAAAACAATTATCATTCTCTTTATTTCTTGGGAACTTCACAGCGTATAGTCCATACATCTGAACACTCGCTACCTGACAGAAGTAGTCTAGTGAGAAGTCCTTTGAGGAAACTATGTCACTGTGTAGCTTGTGGGCAAATGCACAGGCCTCACAGAGACAGAACCCTCAAGGCCAAACTTAGATGGTCACATGTTTCCCTTACATGAACAGCACATCTGCAAGTGATAACTTCATTAAGCATCTATGCCAGTGCCCATTTTGGTTAAGAGTAGGTGGAGCAGGCCACATGATCTTGGAATGCGGGCATGGATTTAGTATAATTACTGGAGATTTTGTTTCCTGACATATTTCCATATGTGTCTGTGAAGTAAATCTTCCAAACTCTGCCATGTGAAAACTAGAATCTAATCAATACATGAACAAATCAGAGGCAAAACCAAAGAGAGGCATTTGTCATTGGCATATTGACTATATACAGACAACAAAATAACAGCCTCAGGACTGCAGAGTTCTGGCTTGAATTTCGGTCTTGCTGTGTTCACTCTCTGGCAGTTGAAAGGGCATCAGTATGCCATGGTTGCTTGTCTCTGAAGATGATCCTACTGTGCCACACTGTTTTGCATGGCACTTGCTTCAACTTTATACCAAGGCAACAGATAACAGCAAAGGTCTTCAACTAACAGCATTAGAGCTGCCTGAAGTATGAACACACTTTCCTATGCAACTAACTCTGGGGAAAAGCAAGACTTTAATGTACAAAATGATTCCCAACTATTTAAAGAAAATACCAGAGGAGAGTGTCTTCTCCTAACACTTGCTGGCTGAAGAGTCTTGGGCAATATTTTCTATGAAATTGGACCTCAGAATGGAGAGTTGCACGGGGCATTAGCCTGCATGGTTGTCCTTCTCATAAACCCACTTTTTTATGTAAAAATAAACACCAAGTTGAAGGAAAATTAAGACTTCATATACTTAACAATGATTTAAGTCATAGCTTTTAAATCCTACCACCCATCTTGGAGTTCAGTATTTTATTTCCACTGCTTTGCCTATAGTATTTCATGGAGGTTTATATTTAAAAATAAATTTAACACATAATACAACAAATAAGCCCATCATTGCCAGCAGTATAAACGGTAAAAACAGACATAGAAACCAACTGCTTACCTCATCACACTGGCACTTCATTCCCCAGCTCTGCCTACTAACTATCAGTAACATATAGCTGCATCTCTAAGTGTTCAACCACATCTCTGTTTTCAGAGAGATGATGTTATGGGAAGGACATTTAACATCAACGCTCCCAAGTTAACCTAGAAAATTCAGAAAATAGTGGGCAGATCCTCAAATACCTCAGGAAGAATGGAAGAAGCAGTCCCAGTGAAGCCTGTTCCCGACTGATGGCAGATGTGCCCCCATCAGCAGCCTCCTCTGCTGTCCAGTGATGAGCTCCCAGTCTAGCACTTAGGGCCCGTAGAGCCCGAATGCCAAGGTAATGACTTCTGATTGCCAAATGCACTGGGTTGAGATTCCCCATGGACTCGGAGCTCCAAGCATATCTCTGAGGGATAATGGAGCTTGATTGAGATGGGAAAGCCACCCTAAATATGAGCAATTCCATTTCCTGGACTGGGGGGCTAGCTGAAGATAAACGAGAAAGTGAGTTGAGCACCAACATGTATCTCTCCCCTTTTCTCACTGCAGATGCAATGTGACCCACTGGTTTAAATTCCTGTAGCCAGAACTTCCCAGACATGACCACCCTCAAGTTCGAGACAAACTAACTACCTTGCTTACGTTGCTTTTGTTAGGTGTTTTGTTTCAATGATAAAAGTAACTGATTTGTGAGCACTTAAAGCCATACTTTGCATGGTGCTACAGACACAATCATTACACTCAAATAGCCCGGCAGGAAAGCTCAATGTTCTGGTTGCCATCCTGTGAAGAACACTGCGGGGAGGGGGGCCAGTGGTAGTGCTCTGCAAAGGTACTGGGGTCAGCACAGCACCAGCATTGTCAAAATTGCACCCCATTCACATACATCCTAGCAAAGAACAGGACTGGATGGAAGCTAACATGAGTAGTGAACGTGCTTCATGGCAGAGATATCTGTGTTAAGTTACTTGATTGGATGATGAGCAGTAAGCAGCCCTGTCCAGTATTTTGAAGTGGGGCTAGTACACAGAGGATTCACTCAGGGATATCTCTGATGAGATTACCAGAGCAGGACACTGAAATCATCTTCGCACAGCCCACAGATGGGGCGGCTCCTTCCTAGGGAGAAATACTACCTTCTCTCTGTACGGAGGTATCTGAGGAGCACGACACTCATCCTTGCCTTGACGTTGGGAAGGGCTGACTTGGCATCTTACCCCTCACAGGGTAAGCAGCTCTCACAGGGAGGCCCACTGTGGGAAGACTTGAGAAACTAGCTTTTCTCCTTCAGAAGGTTCCACAAGTGGACCTGGAGAGAATCACAGTGAATGTTACCAACTGCCTGGAATATTCTGGTTCTTCTCTTTCTGGTTGCTTATTAATATCAAATATTTCATAAATTTTACTGCTTTGTTGTCATGCCAAGAATTTTATTTTTATTTAGTTTTATATTCATCTTATAAATAAACATTTACTTTTATTCATTTGTTTTCTTTTACTTGGCCTTTTTACGTTTGGTTCAGCCTTTTAATTGTCCCTTGTAGTTTCAAAAAAAGACAGAAAAGACCAGTGCTCTGCCCTCTTTAGATGCTTAATAGAAATCATTTAATTTCTTATCCCTGATGTTTAGTTTCTGGCCTTCAGAGGAAGTAGGAAATGAATGGCTTATTTAAAAAAAGTAATATCGCCTCCTACTTCACTGTTTGTGTATTTACTTTTGCTACATTGTTTCTTCCATCACATAAAACTGAACTCAATTTGAGAAAACATGCTTTTAAAATATCAATTTTATGTTTAATTTTCTTAACATCTCTGATCGTGATGAATAAAACATTTTCTTATTGTTCACAGATGTTAAACTCAGATTTCTTTATTTGCATTTTGTTACACAATGTCTTTTGAGAAAAATATTGCTAAAAGGAAAGTGAGAAAAAATTTTTCCTATTTTGAACAGTTTTTTAGTATGAAATAAAGTGTTTTGAATAATCCTAATTGCCATGAATCACTTTAGTTAACATCTTCCATAACTTCTAATGCCTAATTCAGCAACTTAGCATAAAAATACCATCTTTAAACATTTAAGTCACATGGTGATGAGTCTCCATACTTCTTATTGGGAAACTTTCTTTGAAATGAAATTCTGAAGGATGTGAAGTCAGAAGTGCTATGTAGGCAGAGGGCTGTTTTCCATCCACTTATCCACCCATCCATTATCCATCCATCCATCCATCCATCCATCCATCCATCCATCCATCCATTCACCCATCCATGCATCAACCTCATGCACCCAACCATCATCCATCTGTGCATCAGATCCATGCATCCATCCAGCATCCATCCATCAAACTCATTCACCCATCCATCCATCATCCAACCATCTACCATGCATTCATATGTACATCCCAATATCTGGAGTCCAAACATGTAGTTGATGTTGTAATAATAGATCTTAGAGGTCCAAGACTGAACCACAGGAAGATGACCTCTTAAAAACCTACTCTGAGATTCTATATCCCCATTAAAAATTGTGATAATCAAGGAAACAAATGATAATAGATGCCAGGAAGATGTGGGAAAATATGAACTGTGTCCACTGTTGATTGGGTTATAAACAGTTCAACCACTATAGAAATTAGTATGGAGTCGCCCTCCCCTCCACCACTACAAAAAAATGAAAAAAATATATGACACAGCTATTCTGTGCCTGCCACATACCCAAAGGATTCTGTGTTCTCTCACATGGACACTTGGACAGCCATGTTTAATCGCTCTACTAGTGACAATAACAAGGAAACTGAACCAGCTGATGATGTTAACCAACAAATGGATGGGAGCAAATGTGGTATGTACACAAGGAAATATTTTACACAGAGAGAAATTAAATGGTGAAACTTGCAGAAAATGGATGGTTCTGGTATTATATTGAGATGACCCAGTATCATAAAGACAAAACTCACATGTTCTTTTTTGTATATTGATGGTTTAACATTTAATGTTTGTATATGTGTAAACAAGTGACTAAGATTGAGTATACTATGAATATAGGTAAGAGATCACAAGTCTAGAAAACAAAGAATTAAGAAAGGAGGGCAGTGGAGTTGTATCCATGCCAGTGGATGTCCACACAATCCAGAAGAGAATTTGACATTGCTGCTGCCGCTGTTTCTATTATAGCAATGGCGCCCACCACTGCTACTCTTTCTGGGATTACCATTTCATAATTGCTTACTACAGCTAGCAAAATGGAGACCCTGGCAACAAAAGTAGCTACCACAGTTAGTTAATCTTTCATTCTATTGGGCATGATAAATTTAATTCAGTAGTTATGTACATCTCGATTGGCTTTGAAAATCATAAATTTATAAACTCAAGTTCCAGTTGCTTTTGGGATACTATCTTACAAGGACACCAACGTACAGTGTGACTCAGTTGCTTTAGCCTACTGGCTATGGGTGAGATAGGACCTCTGTTGGTCTTTTCTGTATCGAACACACAGATTGCAAGCCCAGTGCCACTTTGAGATCTTTGGCAGCAATTAACTATGCAGCTCACACACGATTGAGCCTGTATGAAAATGAGTATTCAGAGACAGGTAATGCCTGGGGGGCACTCACCAACCTAAGACAGAGCACCTGTGTGGCCTGGGCAGACGTCTCCATGACAGGTAAGGTGACCTGCTGACGTCCCACGCAACCCAAGTCAGAAGCTCATTTTTTAATAAAAGGGGGACCTGTAGGGCCCTGGCCCCCATTTTGGGTAACTGCTGCCTTGCTTGTGCACCTTGACCTTGATATTCTCCCTATGCTAATTCCCTGCCAGGTTCCACCCTCCTGAATGCTTAAGAGAAGTTCCTTGTCTGTGTATCCTGAATAGTGGGCGTTAACAGATTAGAAGCAAGATTGTAAAACCTCAGTAGCTAACTTCTGCCCTCCGGGGTCCTCCCATTGTGCTGTAAGCCTGTATTTAAGACCTCCTCCCCCCTTCAATAAATGACATTCGGCATTAAAAAAAAAAGAAAGAAAGGAGGGCAGTGTTTATGATTAAAAGCAGGAATCAAGCTACTGGGGTAGACAAATTTCTAAACAGTCTAATTAAATAAGAAACACAGAGCCAAATACAGGGGTGCAATCTGTAGAGATGAGAGCAATAGCCACTAACTAACCTAAGCTCACCACGTCACTGTTTCTTCCCAAGAGAGCCTCTTCCTATCTAACCTGTGCCTTTATTGCCTTCCTGTTCTGCCTTCTCATTGGCTCTAAGCCCAGCCACATCACTTCTTTGTCACTGCCTGTCTATACAGACCTCCAGGTCTCCATGTTTGGTACTGGGATTAAAGGCATGTGTCACCACACTTGGCTGTGTCATTGAACACACAGAGACTCTGCCTACCATGTGATCGGATTAAGGGCATGTGCTACCACCAGACTTCGTTTTATGGCTGACTATGACCTCTGATCTCCAGGCAAACTTTATTTATTAACATACAAATAAAATATCACATTTCAGCACAAATAAAATATCACCACATACTGGGGTAGGAAGGGCACAAAAGTGGGATGAATATTTGGAAGAAGGGGAGAGAAAAAACAAATAAACTGTCTTGAAAATGAAACCCAATTCTTTGTAACCTGGAAAAAAATAAGTAATAAGCAAATGGAACTTATTTTCTTGAAAGATGTGTTCCTTATCGAAATAATCAAACAGCAAAAATATAATTTTAATTAAGATATTTGACAGGAGAAAGTAATAAAAGCATAGAATAAGGTGGTGTGGTCCAGCCACAGTGTCAAGAGAGACATCTCCTAAGAAACTAAGAAGCAGTGGTGGGGCTGTGAAAACAAATGGGAGCTTCTGATGACAGATGTCGGAGGGGAAATCTGTATAAGAAGAAAGTTGCATAAAAAATGCAATGAAAGGAGGACCCCCCCATTCATAAACATCTTATTTAATACATGAGATTGTGGCTCGATGTAAGATCAACTTGACAAGGAGAACTTCTGCCTTCTTCCTTTACAGGCATTAAAAAAACAACAAAATGCTGAAATAATCATTTGAAACAATTAACTCCACAATACTGAAGATTTTCCTATTGATTTAAAGAAATTCTTGCCCTGGGATATAGATAAGACCAAGGTCTCTCATTTCTTTAGAAAATGACTATGGATCCCTCTCTCTGGATAAACACTAAGCTCACCTATAATTTGTTGATTGGAAGTTGCATGTCTTCTTGGGAAGCAGTTTACTTGTCAAACAATAGTTATACAACTCACTTCTCATCTGTTTTTCCAAATACTAAACTCCTGTTATGGTACAAATTGTGCCTATTTTAAATAAATACCCTGACTAAAAGATTCAGATTTCAAATCATGACAAACTTTCTCCCCCTGGCATCCTTCTTCTAGGACATGAGTGAAAGTGACCTGGTTTGCTCCTGTAGCATAGCACCTACTTTCCTTTATTGAAAGGCTATCCTATTAGCTTGATTTAGTAAGAGGTGGTAGCTAAAGAGATGTAGAGTCCAGATGAAGGCTTTAATTTTTTAATTCCCCTGCTGATACACAATGTGAAACTCTCAAACTGGTTTAATTGAGGAAGGGTAGGTGGCACATGGAGCATCCTGTGATAAGAACTCTATGTTTAAGTGACCACTCTTGCTTCGGTACAGTGGGGTGACTGGGAAGAATCAAATGGAGCCTTGAAATGAGGGATGACACTGACTTGGCTTTGGATGGCCACAGGAGACACGGTTAGAATGCAGAGGTTCCAAGTGACCCATAAGATAAACAGTGGGAGGTAGAAAGATGAAGTAGGGCGGGCAGTCAGAAGAGGGAACCCCAAACAAACCCCTCCTTCCTCACCGAGTTGGCTCTTATTTTTAGAACTCTTAAGTTGTTTCTCTAAATTACTGGAGTACCACTTCTGAAAAGCTTGCAATAAAACGTTGTGTATGGAATTCCAGGGCAGCGCTCTGGGTCTCCAGTCTGTTTCAGTTTATAGATAGCTTTTATAAGATACTTGCTAGCCAGACAAATTAATATTATAATCATCTTTTTCTGGGTTAAAGTGTATTAATGCAGAATGTTTTTCATTTGAAGTGAACATAAGAGAAGATATTTTCTGCAATCTTAACAGTTCCATATGATCATAGAACTCAGATTTCTCAACTTTGTATAAGATATACAGTGTATATAAGATGTATATTGTATATTAAAGCATATATAAGAATATGCATATGCATTAATATCCAAAGCATATACACAGTGTATATAAGATATGTATATAAGAATAACTTGATGGTTAAAAATTACATATGAAATATGCTATTCTTTGATATATGGAGTTATTTTTGCAAGGTAGCCTGGGAGATTCAAAGTGACTAGCCACAAAAGTGTTCCTAGCTCTGGACTGGTGTCCCCCTAAGTGTGTGTGTGTGTGTGTGTGTGTGTGTGTGTGTGTGTGTGTGTGAGAGAGAGAGAGAGAGAGAGAGAGAGAGAGAGAGAGAGAAAGTAATGATATAATGTGTGACCTACACTGGGCTGTGTATGTAGAAGAGGAATTGCTAAGTTGTTAGGTCATGGGTTCTTCATGTGTTCATATGAACTCATGCGTGCTATGGGATGGTCTGTATGTCAAATTACTCTGATTGGTCAATAAATAAAACACTGATTGGCCAGTGGCTAGGCAGGGAGTATAGGCGGGACTAACAGAGAGAATTAAAAGAACAGGAAGGTGGAAGGAGATACTGCCAGCCACCACCAGGACAAGCAGCATGTAAAGATGCTGGTAAGCCACGAGCCACGTGGCAAGGTATAGATTTATAGAAATGGATTAATTTAAGATATAAGGACAGTTAACAAGAAGCCTGCCACGGCCATACAGTTTGTAAGCAATATAAGTCTCTGTGTTTACTTGGTTGGGTCTGAGTGGCTGTGGGAATGGCAGGTGAGAGAGATTTGTCCTGACTGTGGGCCAGGCAGGAAAACTCTAGCTACACATGCCTATAAATGAACATACATTAAACTTTACTCAGTGCCGCTTGGTTTCACTCTAGGAAGGAGACGGTGCATGTTCCCATCAAATGTAGATTGTAGTAGGAAGTTTTTCTGTGTCCTGCCCCGTCCTTCAGCTGCCCAGACCCAAATAAACACACTGAGACTTAATATTAATTATCAACTATATGGCCTATGGCAGGTTTCCTGCTAGCTGTCTCTTATAACTTAACCCATTTCTATTGATCTATAAGTTGCCACATGTTCCATGGCTTTACCTGTGTGCCATTACATGCTGCTCTCTGGATGGCGGGATGGCATCTCCCCTACCTCTCCTTTCTCCTTTCCTATGTCTCTACTTGATTTCTCATCTGCCTCTAAGCTGCCTTGCCATAGGCCAAACAGCTTTATTTATCAACCAATCAGACCAACACATACTGGCAGCATGCAGAAAGACATCTTAAAGCAGCAGATAGATGAGGAATTATGTGTCTTCATATCCCTCTGAATTCTTATTGTTTATATTTTCATATTTTGCAGACAGTAGGTGATAGAACTGTCCTATAGTATCAGATTCCCAGTGAGTTAGCATATATACCCATAGGTGCACTACACACTAGAGTGTTGTCACATAAACTCTGCTCAGAATTTGCCTATACTTCCTTCATTGCTCATTTCTGTCACAACTCATTGTTCTGAGCTCTGGCGGTCCTCTTTGGATCTCTAACCTGTAAGCATCACCTCTCCATCTGCTTGCTCAATTTTATGCCTAAACAGTCATGTTAAAGAATTCTGCTTATGTCTTACTCCACATTTCCTCCTTCAGACAATGACGGGCTTATGAGTACCATGAAGAGTCATACAGGAGAGTTCATTGCTGCCTAGTGGGACCATCCTGCAGAATTCTGCCAGGCCTCTGTCATGGAAGCAGTCAAGGCAACCGTGCCATTGGCAGAAGGATCTGTGAACTGGCCTCATGGGTCTGCGTTCCTTACCCATCACTAGCCTTGAACTAGCAATCTGTTTACACATCATGATATATATCATTTCTAGAATGTCTCATGTTGTTGGTTACCTTGTAAAGCTGCTGCTTGAATTCTGTCTCATGGTCAAGAGACTCTGTGAATCATTTATTATTGCTGCATAGTATTCCCTGGGACAAACTTCCACAGTTTAAGCATTTGTCCACTGAAGAACACCTGGATTATACCCAGATTATTTATTAAAAGTAAATGTAGAATGGATATGATTTTCAGAATAAATTCACCAGCAGATAAGTTTTGAATTACATCCAAAAGTTTCATGCTTAGTTTCATAAAAAGCAGGCTCCCATGTAGTACGGCTGTATCTTTCCACACTCCATCCATTGTTCTACAATTGATACTACATCATTGAATCTTTGATAGCATTCTTCCTATGCCTAGACAGTAGGCTCAATTTCAAATCAGAGTCCTCGTTCCAATGTCCTGTCTTATCATTTATAACTATTGTCTGCTCTCAACAAATATGATAAATGATAAGGAATACTTATGATATCTCTTAATTTTAGAGGGCATGGATAGCCTTCATGAGCCATAGTACAACAAAGATCACTCAAAATCCCACTGAGCAGTAATCAGAAAAAAATTCTGCTCATCACTTTGCATTTTTATTTAAAATTCATTAATGTTTATTGTAACTTGAAGGAATCCAAAGAGAGGTAGAAGAGGAGACATAAAAGGCCTGACATCCATCTCAGGATGGTGGAGAGACACTAACCACACCAGTTTTTCTCTTTCTTTCTTTCTTTCTTTCTTTCTTTCTTTCTTTCTTTCTTTCT
>CABHPQ010187309.1:0-22808 GCA_902168405.1 Peromyscus aztecus
TTTCTTTCTTTCTTTCTTTCTTTCTTTCTTTCTTTCTTTCTTTCTTTTTTTCTTTCTTTCGTCCAAAAGTGCCTAACAAATGTGGGTTACTGGTTATTGAAAAGTTTCACCAACATAAAACTTTTGGCACCATGGTGGAAGCTGCTGTAGGAAGCAGACAGTGTCTCAGAGGACTGGCAGATAAGGATTGGACTGCTAGGGTTTTGGAGTTCGCAAAAGGGACTTGATTCTCCAGAGCTGAACCTTGCAGGGTGCTGGCTGATGGTGGCTGTTACTTTAGAGCTTGGGAGAGGGGCAGGATGATGACAGGTTTTTGCTAGCACCATCAGTACATTACTAATATCATCTTCAGAAATGCTCCAAAGCCCTGCCACTGCCGTGAGCCACCACTACTGAGTGGAAAAGGGGGATGATGTGTCAGTGAGGCAAGGATAGAAAACAAGCTAGTGCCCTCTAGTTAGAATCCAACCAACAGCAGGCTGTGTGCAGAGTCTCTAACCCCAGAAAAGCATATGATGGAAACCTAATAGAAACAGTTGACCTTGTTAAGGGAGAGGTCTTTGTTAGGAGTACCCACGTTAAGGTACGTAGTGATCTACACAGACGTCACAGATAGCTGGCATGTTGAAATAACAGGAGCAGAGAAATGTTTCAAGAACAGCAAAGAGCTGGCCATAGTGCAAAGCCTAAAGATGCTGGGAGGCTGGTGTTTACTGGGTAGGCTGGGAAAGCACAATAATAAAAGTCCAGGAACAAAGAACACCTAGACGTTTGGAGATGGACAAGAAAATGGTGACTAATTATAGGCTAATTTGTCAGAGAACTGAAAGAAAGAATTACTAAGTGGTAAGGTAGAAAGAGTCATTTTTTTTCTAAAAAGGCAAAAACTACTTAATATTTAAAGTCTTTTATATTTTATCATCTGTCTTTACTAAATTCATATGAGAAGAAATTGCATGATATAAGAGACAACAGATTAAACAGAACAAATAAAGACAGATAGGGAATTAAATATTTTTGGAACAAAAAAAATTGATCTCAAGCACAAAACTTATAGAGAATGTGAGCACAACTCTCTGAAGGGACCCATCAGGAACACGCTAGATGCTTTTATGAAGATATTTCTCCTTCAACAAATGTATCTCCAAACAGAGTATGGAGACCATAGTCAGCCACCAATGGAATGCCACCATCAATATTCTGAGGTCTTTGGTGGCTTCCCCTTTACCTCTGCTGACTGTCTGCTCCTGCAGGAGCTGGGAAATGAGTTTGAAACAGTGGGCTGTGCTGAGAGTTCAGCATCCAACAGCTAAGACTGTGTAACATCCCAGGGCATTTCAATACTCACTGTTGTAAAATCTCTTGCTTTTCATCTTGGCATCAGTTATAGACAAGATGAATAAAAGTATTAAAGACTCGGACTTTTTATCTCCCCAAAGAAATTTTAAATGGATTTGGTAGAAAAACACACTAAAAATAATGCTTGCTAATGTGCCTATAAAGCTATGGCTGGGATATGACCCCATGCTGAAATCAAGCAATTGTATTTGCTGGCTAACCTCATTCTAAGTGTTTTTTTTCCTTTCCTAGGGGAGGCATATATGAAATGTAATCATCTTTTCATTATGAGGATGCTGGCTTTATGTCTCATGAATCCTGGAGCCCTGGAGCCGAGAGCAGACTGAAATGTGTGTGACATTGCCCCCTCTCATCCCAGCCTCCTTCAAGTGAGGGAAATAAAGGCTCCAGCTAAAAGGGAGTTCTACTCAGAGCAGCCATTTAAAAAGCAGTGTTTTCTTAGTTCCTTTTATTGCTACCAGGTTTGAATTTAGGATACTCTTTGGAGATTTTTACCTTCAGAGATGTTTTGTTTTCTATTCCCTGTCCCTTTGTGCATCTCCCAAGTCTCTGGAATATTCCTTTATAGCATTATTGCTCACTTTTCTCTGTTTTGGCTTGTTTTTCACTGTTAATGCAGCAGTTAACTGTAAAGGCTGTGGGATTTCACTGGTGTGTGTGTGTGTGTGTGTGTGTGTGTGTGTGTGTGTGTGTGTGTACAGATGCACCTGTGTGGGGGGTGTGTAGGCTTGTGTGTACAGATGAACCTGTATGTGGGGTGTGTAGGCATGTGTGTACAGATGCACTTGTGTGTGCGGTGTGTAGGCATGTGTGTACAGATGCACCTGTGTGTGGGGTGCACAGGCATGTGTGTACAGGTGCACATGGAACACAAAAGATAATGTTTCTGTTCTTCCTAAGCTCTATCTCTTTTTTCTTTTTGTGAGAAGTAGGCTAGGCTAACTAGCCAGCATACCTCAAGGGTCTGTCTATCACTAGAAGCCAGCAGGCCACACACTGGTCGTGTTCCCATATACCTTGTAGTCTGTATTTGTGTTCTGTGGGAGTTTATCCCAATTAGAAATACTGATAAAGTCCTCAGTCCTGGGCCTAGAGGAGTGCACCACCACACCTGGCTTTGGGACTCTCCTCAGGTCCATATGCCTCCAAGGTAAGCAGTTTGTCATCTAGGCGGTCACAAGCCACACTGCTCGGATCTCCAGGAGCCAGCAAGCCTTAGGAGACATCGAGGGAGAAACAACTGTGCACATGAATTATGAACTGAGATCCATCACTCATTTTTATAGAAAATGTTGTAAACAGCATTTGCTTTTCAGCATAGTTTGAGATTTTTAACAAAAGAGGCCCTTTTACATTATTTACAAGAGATTACAAAGCAAACACAAGGTAACTAGAATTTTCCTTAGAGAATGCAGCTGCCCCTTTACAGTCTCCTTGGAAAATCTGTTGGCTACCTGGAAAGACTGTTCATCTTAGTTAAATGAGCATTCTTTAGAAGACAAGACTATGGGCATCTGAGAAATATCACAATGAAATCTTTGGTCAGATAAACTAAATAACTTTTGCAACAAACAAGATGATGAATATCCATAGAATAAAGACCTTGTCAGTAACTATTTCTCATCCTGGTAAACCCCCACAGCACCCAAATACAGGCCACAATGTAGAAGGGAGCAGGACCAATGTGTGCTAACTTACTTCTTAAAAGGGGGTAGGAAGCCAGCTGTGGTGATGGCACAGCCAAGCGGTGGTGGTGTACGTCTTTATTTCCAGCACTTGGGAGGCAGAGTTAGGCAGATATCTGTGAGTTTGATGCTAGCCCTGGTGTACAGAATGAGTTCTAGGACAGGTTCCAAAGCTTCACTGAGAAACAGTGTCTCAAAAACTTCTCCCCAAAGGGGGGCCAGGAAGGATGGAAGCTGGTCTCTTTTGAGTGGTAGAGGAAGCCATAAAGGAGAACAATTTTAATTTTTTAAGATTCATTTGTTGTGTGTGTATGAGGGTTTTGCCTGCATGTATACCTATGCATCACATGCTCCTCATGTCCCTGGAGGCCAGAAGGATGTTGGATCCCCTGGAACTGGAGTTGTGGGTGGTAGTAAGTTACCATGTCAGGGGTGGGACACCAAGTCTTCTGCAGGAGCTATAAGTACCCTTAAGCCTGGGACCATCTCTCGAGCTGCCATAGGAGAGCAGTGTAAGAGCTGACCAGGTTGTGATCAGTAGATCTTCCTCAGTTGTTCAGTGGGTGTGTAATTCAATGTCATGGTGCTTCTAACCCTTCTGGGCCTCATCCGTCAAATACACAGTCAGCATTTCCTTTTCTTTTTCTCTCTCTACCCATCTCTGATCACATAGTAAGTGGAAAAACACAATGCTGATATTTGTTCAAGTAAAGGAAAGTTGAAATCTTGGACCTTACATACTGAGTTGTGGCATGGTTTCAGCTTTTACAAGATATAAAATAAGATTTAATCATGCCTTGCTTCTTTTGTGGGTAGACTACATTTTACCTCACAGCCCTGTCCTTACAAATTACAAAGTTTCATATCACCACCAGTGTCTCAAGAGCAAACAAAACTGTGATTGAGAAGACCCTGAATAAGCTGAAAGCTAAACCAGCATTTCCACCAGAAACAAAAGGTTAGTGTGACTGAAAGTTCTCAAATAGAATTTTTGATTTGCTTAAATAAACACTTTAAATTGAGAACAGTTTTCAAGGCACTTCTGATCATATAGTAATTAATATATAATGGAGTTTTTCTATTAAATATTATCTCAATGAAAGAGAAATAATGAAAGAATCTAACTTTAATGGAGCACTTAAAGATAAACAGCAGGGGGGTTACAAATGAGTACCGTAGACCGGAAGAGATTCATTTGATTCTTTCTCTGATGATGCATTCTTAAAGAACAAGAGATCGACTGATTGTAAAGACTGCACAGCACAATCAGAATATTTTTTCTTAAGTAAACAAATGAGTTTTCGTTATTCTTTTATCACACAAAAGCTTTGTATTCAACATTAGCTGTCCAAACATAGCTGCTGCCCTAAAGCTGTGTATCCAGACAATGGGCATTGCTTAGGGAGATAGGTTTGTATGCAATGTTTATAACAAGAACTCACCTTCTCCTAATCACCAAATGTGTTACATTCTTATACTCTTTGTTTGTAAAGATTCATCTGTCATAAAACAATTCAAATAAATCTGCAAGTTTGCTTTGTGGCTCTGTTTTATAAGTGTAATCAACACAAGAGAAAGGAATCATAGGAGGAAAACCCAATCTAAAACTATGTTTTGCTTATACAAATCCTCAAAACAATCCTTCCATAAGCAAAAGTCTCCTGTAAAATTAGCTACTGGTCATTCAGAAACCAATGCTCAGAGCACAGCTTTGGCAAATTTGGGATACAACTTGACTGACTTTGGAATGTGTTCTGGGCAATCATTACAGCTAAGCATATTAAAGTCTTCTTTTTGTCCAATTAATTTATATTACACGTCCCAAAGCATCATGATAGTCAGGATTATGAAAGCTAATGGCTCACGCTTAGTCACATTTTTTGTTGTTGTTGTTGTTAGTGTAGAAAATGCATGATCTCAGCAGCTTTCACTGGTCAGCTGTTTGTCTTTGCAGTCAAGAGGATTCTTTTCCATCCTAACATACTGAGTTCAGATTCAGAGACTTGAAGATACTGGACTCTTTTTCTCAAAAAACCAACACCCTCTTCTTCAGGTGTCTTCCCCCCTTGTTTTGTCTCTGGTCACTGTAATCTGTCTGTCTCTGTGTCTGTGTCTGTGTCTGTGTCTGTCTCTTGTCTCTTCTCATCGTCACCATCACCATCACCACCATCACCATCACCATCATCACCAACATCATCATCACCATCATCTTCATCATCACCATCACCATCATTATCACCACCATCATCATCAACATCACCATCATCATCATCACCATCATCATCATCACCACCACGGTCATCATCACCATCACCATCACCATCACCATCATCACCACCATCATCATCATCATCATCATCATCATCATCATCACAATGGTCATCATCACCATCATCATCATATGAGGGTGGTGTGAGAGTGCAGCTCCCAGAAGTCACTTCTCTCTTCCCCACCTTGACACCTGGGGATTGAAATCTGCTTGCATGGCAGTCATTTTACCAGCTGAGCCATCTCTCTGGGCCTGGAATTTCTTTTTAAACTTTTCTCTCCTTACCTGTCCCATATCTAATTGTTACATGGGCTCTAGATGCTGCCCCACGCCTCCCATTTCTCATCTCATCTTAACTCCCACTCCTTTCTAACTGTGCATGTGAAGATGCTTGAATTTCTAAACTCAAGCGTCACACTCTACACCTGGAGTGTACTTGGGATGGTCATTGTATCATTGATCCTTGGTAAACACCAAGCATCTCTT
Source organism: Peromyscus aztecus (assembly GCA_902168405.1). Lineage (NCBI taxonomy): Eukaryota > Metazoa > Chordata > Mammalia > Rodentia > Cricetidae > Peromyscus > Peromyscus aztecus. Next base: position 5,800 of record CABHPQ010187309.1, read on the forward strand.
TTTCATTTTTCTGTATTCCAATCCACTGGTCAAATTTCCAAAAGGCACATTCGGGAAAATGTTTCTGCCATTCCCACACTTATTCTGATGAACTAGAAAAATGAATCATGTTTGGCAACTAGCTTCTCCCCACTGCACATGGAGAATCTATCAGAAACTTCTCCATATTCTGCCTTTAAAGGATGTCCAGAATCTGACTTGTCTCCACTCTCTGGGATGGTACCCACCTTGTGAAAGACCTGTAAGAACTCAGTGAAGCAAGGTCTGCTTTCCAATTCTAAGGAAGACTGCTAGCATGACCTACACCTGCCAGTACCTCTAGGATCAGCCTTAACTACATGGAGTTCCCATCCTGGCCACATACTCTGCCCAAGAAGCCCACATGCTCCTCCTAGCCCTGTGACTGGTCAAAGATCATGCTGAAGCTTGAGGACCTGACCTTTGCATCTCAGTGCTGGACAGTTTGATGTCAAGCCTTCAAGGTATTATCATTTAAGATTTGATATGGAGTGATGAATAATGATGTAAAAACGTACTTAAATGTCATTAGGGTTATCTAAATCTTAAAAAGAGATTTATTTATTTTTATTTTATTCACATCAGTGTTTCCTGCTTGTGCACTACATGGGTACAGTGCCCACGAAAGCTAGAAGATTCTGGTGCCAGATCCTCTGAAAGTAGTTACAGCCAGGTGTGAACTTCTGTGTGAGTCTGGGAACCAAACTTAGGTTTTCCACAAGAGCATTAAGAGCTCTTCACCACTGAGCCATCTCTTTAGCTCTAGAATTATCAACTTCTAATGCTAATTAAAACAATATAGAAAGAATTCCTGAGAGTAAGGTCATACACAGCAATACACAGAAGAAAAGCTTGTCAGCTGCCCCTCTGAAATGCCAACCATCCTTAGAAGCTTTGTAGAAACTCTGAAAGACAGAGGAAAAGAAATGCACCTGGCTGTCTGCACAAGGTCTCAGTATGGATGGGGGAGGGTCTCACTGAATCCTATCCCTAGGTGAGGAGATACTGGCAATGGTGTTTGCTGGGAAAGGGGAGATTCAGTTTTCTTCTTGGAAACAGCCCTTGAGAGACATCCCATGATCCAGTGGATAGTTCCACAGTCACATACAAGCAGCCAACACTAGTGGATTCAGTGAATACTATTGAAATGAGAGAGACAGAGAGAGAGAGAGAGAGAGAGAGAGAGAGAGAGAGAAACAGGAAGCTGAAAGAGGAATGTGGTCCAGAGGGATAGGAGATGAGTTGAAGTGGAGGGAATGTGGGGTGGATCTGGTCAGAACATATTATATTGATGTCTGAAATTCTGAAACAATAATGAACTAGAACAAAAACGTTTAAATGAATACATTTCATTTGATTGATTTTAACACAGAAATATTATTCAAGTGAGCTCAATTCACTTGCAAGGGTTCTTGGAAATTTACGCTCCAATGACAAAGCCTCGGGTGTATCTTATGTGTTCTATGCATCTTCTTCCTCAGAAAATGCTGTGACTAATAACTCCCTGGGCCAGAACTTCTAAGAGCAGACTCAAAGGCAGCAGCCAGCTGTGCATATCTCTATGTATGTCTAACACTTTCAGCCCCCAGCTATTTCACTTCATGGGAGACATGCTTGCAGAATAAGATAATCACTCTGCCCCAAATGGGAGAATTTGATAAAAATGTGTTTGTGCTGTAAGCATTTGCTAAATTTGGATTCCAACAATTAAAAGGGACAGACACACACAAGGAAGAGTCATGATCACTTGGTGAGTGTGACAATTCCTCAGATGGCTTCTTAAATTCATACTTCTATTGGAAATAGTTTCCTTTTATAATAGTAAAGATTGCAAATTATTTGGAGGAAGCAATTTCTCAAGAAAGAGAGGAATTTATCCTACTATTACAGCCAGTGCCCAGAGGAACATCCTGGAGTTTTAGTTATTGTATCACAGAACAGAAAAATAGTTGATAGATGTCTCTTCCATCTAAGACACTACTGTGTGTATGGATGTGTGTATGTAAATGGGTGTGGACTTGTGTATGTGGGCATGGTGTGGGTTCAAGTGTGTGTGCACATGTGCATGGATGTGAGTGTGTGCATGAATGTATGTGTGTGCCCATATATGTGTGTCCATATATTCATGTGTATGTGTGTATATGCACATACAAATATGTGCATTTGTGCTTGTGTGCCTGTGTGTGTGCATGCATATATTGTGTACTTGCGTATGTTCATTTGCATGTGTGTGCATGTCTGTATGTGTCTGTGCATGTATGCACATATTTGTGCATAACTGTATGTGGGTATGTGAGTATGTATGCACGTATATATGTGTGCACATGTATGTATCTGCATCAGTGTGACTTTACTTACAGACAACTCTCAAGTCTATTCAATGTATGTGTCTCCTGAGTGCAGCTTACTTGCCAGGGATTAGTGAGAGAAGGGTGCAACACTTCTGATAAGCTTTTGTTTTGTATATTTTACTTCTGTCCTGTAACATTCTGATTTGCAGGTAACTATAAAGTCACCTTGCTGAATCCATGTCCAGTGCTCTGCTTTTCTGTGTTCAAATCCAGCAAGCTCAGGACAAGAAGAGCTCACTGCATGACTGACAAAATCTTGATGACAAATATCATCATTCTTATTAGAGACAAGATTTTTCTGTAATGGCTTTGGGAGTCACTCCACACTCACACCTCCCAAGTGAGGAAGAAGATTCCTTCTGCCATCCCTGTCCCCTGTCTGCACAGCAGACAGATGGATTCTCGCTGCGGACTATCCCACCCAGGGGGAAGAGTGAGTGCAGCTTTCGTTCCCTTCAGTGATATCACAATAACACATTTGTCTTATCGCGAAATTCTAAATTGCTTATTTCCAACCCAAGTGAAGTCTTCATATGTTTGAGGTTCTAGAAAAGCCGTTCTCCTTATTAACGACTTCATTTTCTTTAGTCAACTAGACACTCTGTCATTTGTTAAATGGTATCTTGGAAACTACTGCAGCGAGAGAATAGTTTATTCTTTCTACAAACAAGGCATAAATCAGAAATAATGATTGTTTTAAAGCACTTAAATAAATGTATCACAGAAGAAAAAAATGCCTGATTTCAATGCTGTGTAGCAGAAAAATGTCCTCTAGGTTTCCATAAGGGAGGTAGGAGAGGAGTGGTATAATACAACCCTATGTGCAGTCAATAGACAGTATCTTTGACAAAGTGTTTTAAATGTGAGCAAAATATACAATCTGCTTGTGAGTGCTACAAGGCTCATGTGGGTCCATTGCAGATCTGCTTCAGCCAAGGAATGGAAGATAGCCCCTCCCTTTTCTCATCATGTAGGGTTCCAGATGACCGTGCCTCTCCTGAATGATAAAGCCATCTCCTCACCACACTCCGCAAGAGCAAAATTCTAGAGCACGATTCAGACATTTATTTTCCAAGATCTCATTTAATCTGTCTGTGCTCTGTTCCCACCACACAAATGCCTTTTCCCCTCTATACCTCACTGTTCCTCCTCCAACCTCTACAGTGTCCAGTGCAGCTGTGGGTCCGTTAGCCGTCAGCGAGTTTTCCTCTTTGGCCCATTCCCTTTCCATGTCCCTCTCTCTGGTCCCTACTTCTGCTGTGCCATCACCAGTCCAAAGCTTGTGCAGTTCAGAGTTATCGTTTTAAGCCTGTAAGTAGCACATCATAAAATCTGTTCCCTTGGGATGTCTCCTCAGTAACGTTTTCCAGGCTCCTCTTTCCTGTCTTCTGCTTACTAGGACAAGGGTTTCTCAGAGAACTCTTGTCTTACAAGGCTGCCGCCTCTCATAGACACTGGCTGGCTGTGGCTTGAACTCGCTCCCTCCCAACTTCTGCCACTTTGAGTTGAGGTTCACCCCCCACACACACACACACACACTGCTCTGGTCCTCTCTAGAGCTGAAGGTCAATTCCAGCATCGGTGCGAGTCCAGAACTCAAGTTCATTTTGGAGAAAGATGAGGCATTTCTATGCATGCACCAGGCAGTTTGAACACTCAACAATAGTTCCAGAAAGATGTTGTGTAGTCAAGATGTGCTATGAAAAGATGGCAGGACCATGTGATATTTTGATTCTCCTTCAGTGCCCATAATGTGTGTGTAGGAAGGAAGGAGGGCTAAACCGAAGAGGGCTGTGACGAAACAAAATGTGATCAATTGACTTTTTGAATGTGTCTAGATTTAATGTTAGGTCCCTATGACTATCTGCAAAACCTCAGGACAGACAAGTAAACTACTTTAGTAGCTCAATCTGCCCTTGAATATTTCATTTGAGGAGTCTTCTTCTCGGTGCCATGTGCTCCATAGGAATCACAGTTTCCAGCTTATTTTCAAAAACACTTTGTCAACGGTTTACAGAGTCAACAAACACAAACATCACACAGGTGTGTTCCCAAAACATCCCCGCCAGTGAAAAATAAACAAGAGTGGTCAAAGAAGACAACAGGTGAAGCCAGCATCATACAAGACCAGCATCCTCTATGGAGAAAACACAAACCCTTCACATCATCTTATACCTTTCGCTGTGCACATCAGTTTTAGTTATTGAATAACACATGGAATCGCAATGTGGGAAACTGACCCATCTCCTGAAAATCCAAAGCAAGATTTCTTTCAACCAATGCTCATTTGTTTTGGCTACTAGTTAGCTAGGTAGATAACAGGTATTCATACATACATAAATCCACATAAAAGTATTCATGGTATTGGGAATTTAACCCAGGATCTTTTGTATTCTAAACAAGTACTGTTCCATGGGCCTATCCTTCAAGACCAGGTAAGATAATTTTGTAACATTTTGTATTTTATTATTCAGAGACAAATTATTTAGTAAATAATGTTATTTTTGTATAATGAACATTTCCAGAAAGGTGTGAAGGTAGTTTTTGCTGAAAATGCGGTAGATAGCCTACTAGTTTCCAAAGTGGGTAGACTGCCAGGTGCTTATGTGTGGTTCTGGGAATGGAGACTGACACACAAGTTGTATGTCAGGACACATAACATACAGCCTGTTTTGCATCACAAAGCCTTGACTTCAGAACACCAAGACTACTCTATTGAACAGTGCATTATATGTTCCTCTAGCGGCCAAGGCTGGTCCTCACACCTACCTCGGTTCTACACTATCCTTGCTGAAAAACAAGAGGAGCAAACAGACTGTATTATGTCATGAGTGTTCTAAGAGGTGTCATTTTCTCCTCGCCTGAGGAGAATGTTTGGAAGGGGCTTACTCTTCCAGTAAATTTAAGATTCGCAAGTAATCCTTCTCCTTTTTAGAATCAACATTTTATCTAATAAGTGAGTGGTTTACATTTGGTAATTTGATAAAACTACCATGTATTCTCTATTTGCCAGTTCCAGCACAGTGTGTGGGTGGGCAGAATTGTATCTGATGGCTGCCACCAAGCCAGCTGGCCACCTCCGGGTCTCACAGTGGGTGTGCAGCTTCAGTTAGTTGCTGTATGACATGAAACAGGGCTTTGACCCCTGCAGCACTTCTGCTTGTAAATGAGAGTGAAGCTATAAAAACAGCGATGAATTCATCACAGTGGTTCTCCCTGACGCGTCCCATGCTGGGGGTTAGTTACTGTATGTGGTGGCAGAGCCGTGCCTTGCCAACTGCGTGAGTTGAAGAAATGTTTTAAAAGGCTGGGAGTCAGTCATGGCCGCTGCTGATTTTCTCTAGTCATAACACCTTGGAAGGTATCTGTTATAAAATATCTCAGGTTGACATTAACCTTTTCTAGGGCACACATATTGAGAATCTGTTACCGTACTCATTTCAGAATCCACAGTTAAGACAGTAGACAGGGCACATAAACTCAGGCATGCAGATGTGAAACAGCCGAGACATACATGGAATTTTGGTGTTGGCTTGGTCTTTGAACTCAGTACTGTCCTTCCTAGCAATGTTAAATCCTGTGTGCTGAGTGTGGAGAGAATTATCACACAGCTGCAGTAAAGAGGTTCTGTAAATAATACCTCCTTCCTTTCCTTTTTAAGGTGTGTGTGCAGGTTCATAAAAAAGAGAGCTACAATGCCAATATAGACAGAAGGGCAGTAACCTTCAGGTTCATCCTGCAACGATGAAGGAGACGTTCTAACTAGGTCCCACGGAACTGAACACTGACCCAAAAGCTGCTTGAGTCACTAGGCCGCATACATCCATTTGTTTAGACAGTTTAGAATGTTCTGACTTAGATATGGGAAGAGACAGCTGATAAAGCCTGACATGAGGTGCAGCACTAAGGGTACTGCAGAGCATAGCTGCCTTTCCAAACAGACAGCCATGGACTGAGGCTGTGACTCGGTGGGTAGAGTGCACAGGACAAGGATGAGTTCAGATCCTCAGAGCTCACATCAAATTCCAAACACCAAGCACAGTGGCGCATGCCTGTAATCTCAGTTCTGGGATGGAGACAGAAGGAACCAAGAGCACCAGTGGCAGCCGGACTAGTCAAAACAGTGAGCTGCATGTTCAGAGAGAAAATCTTTTAAAAAACATAAAATGGAGAGCTATAGAGGGGACATTTGTTGTTCACTCGTAGCTTCACACTCATTTGAGTGCACACACAAACAGGAATACCTGCACACCTGTAAACACACACATGCCCATAGCCTCCACATTCACTCAAGTGTGCACATACATGCACACCTGCACACACACATTCACACATATGCACACCGTATATGCCTAAGCACACACATTTCCTTGCACACCTCCATACACACAACACACACACACACACACACACACACACATCTGTACATACAACACACAAAAATCACAATCCTGCACAGATGTATACACTTGCAGACACTTGCAGACATATACATAAACCATATGTGCAAGCTGACACACATGTACATTTGCACACACACCTACATGTTCATACTTGCTTGTATGTATGCACACACAGCACTCACACACTTGTACTCTTGCACACCTATCCATACATGAGTAAATGTGCTTGTAAGCAAACCTGACATTGTGAATCTAGTCCCAGGAATTCACATAAAATTGAAAGGAAGGAGAAAATAAAATCTACCAAGTTGTCCTCTGACCCCCACAAGCATTCTGACACTAAATATCTGTGGCACTAGTTCAAACCAAAATCGTAGTTGGAATTAAATGAGCAAAACCCTGAATTGATTTTAACCTGTGTCTTATCTGTAAGTTATGCTTATTGGAGGTACAAAAGCTATTTGGAACGAAACTCAACAGAAAATCGGCTTGATCAAGCACATGGAACAAAATCGGTGTTTATGATACCCTAAACTATACCTTCTCTGGAGCGTTTGAACTGACCAGATATGGCCGAAGGCTAGAATGATCCCTGTTCATTTCAAAACTGCCTTTGCTGTTGGAAAGTGATGCTGGATGAAAGATTAAGCCTGTTTATACTCCACTGGGATCCTGTCACAGAGCTGGGCCCCCTCACTATGTAAAGATATAGATTTCCTAAACAAACCATTTCTGATCTCAGCAAGGAACTTAACAGGGATTTTCAGAGTCAAACACACAGGAGCCCAGCTTGGCTGCAGTGGTAAAAGGAACATCCGTCTGAAACTTTCAAAGAACAGATGGTTTCCATCATTAAAGCCATAGCAAGAGGTGTGACAAACAAAAGCAGCTTCTCAACTAGACCAGCAGCATGATGCTGGGTGTGGGGGAGGGGAGTCAGCTGCGCTCAGGGCTGCAGCCAGTCCAGGTAAAGTGGCAGGAGGAATTAGCAGAAGGGCCTGTTCTTTTTTGTCCTTGCAAGGTTTGATAAGAAATAAAATCAATAAATCTGGTATGAACATAGTTGAACAATTGGGAGGCAAGGAGAGGGGGGAAACTGAGGCCGGGATGTAAAATAGATAAACAAATACAATTTATTGAAAAAAAAAACAGAAATAAAACCTTAGTTCAAAGAAAGAAAATAATCAATCACTGGTACTAATAAAACATTCGTTTTGCCTTTCTGTTGTGTTAGCGATTCGTTTCCATGCTAAATCTGGCGATTTCAGGTAAGATTCACAGGATATCAAGTGAAGTGAACTGTGAAAACAAATATTTGCTAGAGCAATAGAGAGGTAGGGAGGAGTGTCATGATGAAACAGTGAACATAAGTCTGGGAAATCCAGGTGAAAATACATCCTGCAGGACAGCTAGCCCCCTGACTCAGCTAAACTCATCGCTTCTCCCCTGGCCCCGAAAGGGACAGCTTCTGAGGCTGCCCAAATGCTCCTAATTTACCCATCATGCCCCAGTAAGCATGTGACAGCATATTGACTAGATCAAAAAATTATACAAATCAGCCCAAAGAGCGATAAAGTTAATGAAAGATGGAAAAATTATGCAATAAATAAGGGAGGAAGCAAAAGGAGAAGCTCTGCTCTTTAATTATGCTGTTGTGTTTTATGCTATTGAAGAGTAACTCAGGGGCTGACAATCACATCTCACTAATACTTGATAATCAGAATGGCCTGTGTGGGCCTCCAGATGGCTTAATGGGTAAAGGAACTTGCTGCAACGGAACAGCATTACCCAAGGGCAAGCTGGGGAGGAAGTCGGTTTTGAAAGGAGGTTGGGGGACATGGGAGGGTTTAGAGAGAGGAAAGGGAAGGGGTGGAATGATATAATTATATTTTAATTTAAAATAAATAAAACTTAAAATGCAATGTTATGGAACACTGAGATTTATTAGTTCCAGTGACTCAAAAGCAGCTATCAAAACTGTTACCGAAATGATGCAAGTCACCTGCTCATTGCAGACATTTAGATTAAAGAACTAAGAGCAGTCTTATCTCTTCAATCAGTTTTGTGAATATTCACTTTAGCACTGACAATATGAAAGATGGGAGAGAGACTCTGAAAGCAGCTGGCCACTGCCTTCAGACATTCACATCAGATCCTCTTTGTTGTTGGTATAGTCATTTCATTTCACATGTATTTATTAATGCTACTTAGACTTGTCTGTAGGTGTACACATACAAATTCAGAAGGCAGTCCAGTGCTATGTCAATTCAGCTAATCAACAAAACAGTATCTTCCTTAAAACCTATGACTTCCCTCACCATGGGATTTGAGAGGGTTTCCATGGCCGGGTATGGATTTCCTCATGTGGTATGAGCCTTAAATATAAGCAGAGCGTAATTGGTTGCTCACATAAGAGTTATGCCACTATTGCACACGTGAGCACATCTTGCCTGGCAGTTTGGTTTCATGGATCCCAGGGTTCACTACTGGGTAAGAGTTTGGATGAATAAGAGCTTTTTAACCTAGCAGCATATATAGCACCTTCTGGCACCATGAAGCAAGTCAGCCAGAAGCAGGACTTCAGAAAAGTCTCAGTTTGATTTCTCTGTATCATGCCACCAAGGTGTATGGTGTTTTCAGCAAGAGTCTTACCTAGTTATGGTGGGCAGCCAATGGCAATGGCAAGAGTTTTATTGTTTAAGGGTCCTCTGGGACATCCCTGACCAGCTCACAAGGAGATACCACTAAAATAAGGCATTTAACTTGGTTTATAATTCATTTGGAAGACTGAAATTTAATATTTCACATGTTGTTTTCAAAATATTGAATTACTAATGGCTTCACCTTGAAGTAAACAAAAATGGTAAAAGAAGAATGAGGAGACAGTACCATTTACAACTAGTTAACATGTGAGCTTCACTTTAAAAGATTAAAGTAAAAGGAACCAGGCACAGTGGTGCACACCTTTAATCTTGGTTCCTGGTAGGCAGAGGCAGTTGGATCTCTGTGAGTCACTGGCCAGTCTGGTGTAAAGAGTGAGTTCTAGAACAACCAGATTGTGTGTGTGTGTGTGTGTGTGTGTGTGTGTGTGTGTGTGTGTTCCTGTGTCCCACCCAGCCGGTGGTCAGGACAAATCTTTCCCACTGATGTCGCCCAAGTAAACACACAGAGGCTTATATTAATTATAACCATCTGGCCACTAGCTCAGGCTTATTACTGACTAGCTCTCATGCTTAAACTCAGCCCATTTCTATTAATCTATATGTCGCCATGTATTCCACAGCTTTACCTGTGTGCCATTACATGCTGCTCCCTGGACGGTGGGATGGCATCTCTCTCCCCTCTCTCCTTTCACTATCTTCCTTGGATTTTCCAGCCTGGCTCCATCCTGCCCTGCCATAGGCCAATGCAGCTTTATTTATCAACCAATCAGAGCAATGCATATTCACAGTGTACAGAAAGACATCCCATAGCATGTGTGTGTGTGTGGTGTAGTGAGACCCTGTTTCAAAAAACAAACAAACAAAAAGATTAAATAAAACAATGAAACCATTAAAAGGAACAGCAAACCTAACCAACAAACAAAATGACCGCTGAAGTTTAAATAAATCATTTGCAAATAAATGAAAGGAGAGAGACCTTACTAATTCCCACAACTTGTAATTGAAATGTACATGAAATATTTCTTAGGCATTTACAAAAAGGAAAGGTACAACTGAAAATAGGTAGCATAAGGTGTGTTTTAGTTATTGAGGATAAAATAATAGTTTGAATACACAAAAAGTTGTAAATAATAGAATGACAGCAAAGGTAATATTAATTTATAATCCATCTATTCAGAGATGATTATCACAGTCAAATTGATATATTTGTTCACAGGCATTTTCTTCAATACAGATTTAGACCATAACCTGTTGTGTCTGTGTTCACATAGGAACATTGTAATCATCACAGATTTGTGGTTGCACTAGACAATAACCATAGCAATGAGGCCACACATGTCAGGGATGAAAGACCACTAGGAAGGTAAGCCACCTGTCTGATAGGCACAATTTGGTAGGTTTGCAATTCAGAAATGAGGTTTGAAAGCTGAACTATCAGTAGCAGTATTTTAGTCAGGGTTTCTAGGCTGTAATGAAACACCATGACTAAAACCAACTTAGGGAGGAAAGGGTTTATTTCAGTCACAGTGCCTTATAATGGTTCATCAACAAAAACAGTGGCAGGAACTCACACAGGGCAGGAACCTGGAGGTAGGAGCTGATGCAGAGGCCTTGGGGGGGGGGGGTACTACTTACTGGCTTGCTCCTCATGGCTTGCTCAACATGCTTTCTTATAGAACCAAGACCATCAACCCAGGGATGGCACCACCCACAATGGGCTGTCCCCGCCCCACATCAATCACTAATTAAGACCATGTCCTGCAGGCTTTCATACAGCCCATCTTATGGAAGCATTTTCTTAATTGTAGTTTCCTCCTCTCAGATGACTTTGCCTTGTGTCAAGTTGATGTAAAACTAGCACAGACAAGGAGCAATTTATTTAAAGTGTACTGATGAGAATTTTAAAACTTGGGAATGAAATAAGATAAATAGGAGTGATTTCTACCTTACAATAATGAACCATAAACAAAGGCAGGAATCCCAAAACTGATGCTGAGTCTAATAAGGGAAGCCAGATTATGAGAAAAGAGCAACATACCACTCCAATGTCCCTCCTGCATGTCTCTACAGTCTCTTGTTCAGCATTAGGACTTCTGACAAAGCTGCCTCATTTCAGGGAGAAGTAATAATAAACAACGTGAAAAGGTTTCCATGAAATAGTAAGGTGCAAAAAGATTCAGATAAGAGCATAGCAAAGCATAGACAATGTGTTTGAAATGGGATTGCAGTGTTTGGAAATACTCAGAAAAGGAAAGAAAAAACTAGTAACAAAAGCAGTTCTCTCCAGAGCACAAAGAAGAGGCCTTATGGAGTCTCACAGTCCTTACAGGGGACTCAAGATAGTGAAGAAGTAGACGCTCTTACAAAGGGGAGGGAAAGTGAAGAAAGCCGAGGGAAACTTTGCAGGAAAATTAACTACTTCCAAAACCAGCCTCATGTAGTATTGCAAAGAAGAATCTGTTGAAACTTGAGTCAGGGACCTGGAGAAGAGTTGCCACATTAAGTTAATTATAAAAGAAGTGTGGAAGGGCCAACAAGATGACTCCGTAAAACAGTGCTTGCTGCCACAACGATGACCCTAGCACAATCCCTAGAACCCACATAGTCAAGGGAAAGAACAGTTTCACAGCTTGTCCCTAGACCTCCACACATGGCTGTTGCACACATATTACCTAGTCTCAAACACGTAGAGAAAAAAAATTAGTAAATGTACCACAAAAATGTGAAAGAAAAGAATGGTAGGAAACAAACATGTTGATAGAGATGAAAACCACAGGAGAGGTGGGCCATGTATCTGGGATTTCTATACCAAAAACAAAAACAAAACAAACAAACAAACAAAAAAAACAGAATTGAAAAATAATCTTAAAAGTATTTTTTGCTTTGTTTTTAAAGAATGGATTGCATGACCCAAGTCAGAAGCTCATTTTTTAATAAAAGGGGGACCTGTAGGGCCCTGGCCCCTGTTTTGGGTAACTGCTGCCTTGCTTGTGCACCTTGACCTTGATATCCTCCCTATGCTAATTCCCTGCCAGGTTCCACCCTCCTGAATGCTTAAGAGAAATTCCTTGTCTGTGTATCCTGAATAATGGGCGTTAACAGATTAGAAGCTAGATTGTAAAACCTCAGTAGCTAACTTCTGCCCTCCGGGGTCCTCCCATTGTGCTGTAAGCCTGTATTTAAGACCTTCAATAAATGACATTCGGCATTTAAAATTAATATATATATATGTATATATATATATAATTGAATGAATACTGTGAATGTAATATATGAATACCACAAATGTGATTAATATCATGAGTGTAATTAATGAATATCATGAGTGTAATTTAAAAAACAAATAAATTAATTTAAAAAATGGATTGCATGGATCACAGTATGAAATGATGACTACAATTTTGTGTTTTGATGAAGGTTGTAAACTTGACCACAGAATCCCTCTGTGCAAAGTCCTGTCTGAGAAAGAGAGACACAGGAAGGATTTAGAATATCTAGGGCAGAGTCCCTTGAAGAAACATGACTGCAAAGGTCTGTGGTGAGGAATATGATTTGCTTCATGTCTCATAGATGAACTTCTTGATGAAGGCCTTACCTCACAGGGAAGGGTTGAGCAGAAATGTTCTGATAGTGAAATGCAGGATGTGGTGAGATGGAGAACCCAATAATGACCATGGAATCTGGTCAGTAACCCTACAGTAGACAACAGAGGGAACTACAAAACAACTTTGAAGAGTTTTGTGCCCAGGAAAGAAATGTATAGATTAGCCAATGCAAAGGTTAGTTTGAAATAAAGGAATTTGTCCCTTTATGATAATGATAATTGTTATTTACTAGTAATCTTGGGCATATTTGGAAAGAAAATTTTAAGTATATTGTTTATATTTGGAGAGAGTGTGAATTTTATTCTGTGTACCCTCTAACACTACTGTTTTTTTTAGGAAGTCTCTAGTCAAATTGGGGAGACAAACAGAAACAGTTAAACATGAAATATGAGACTGAAGAGATGGCTCAGTGGTTAAGCACATGGACTGCTATTCTAGAAGACCAGGGTTAAATTCCCAGCACCAACTCGGTGGATCACAACCATGTGTCACTCCAGTTCCAGGGGGTCCAATGTGCTAGTCTGACCTCTTGTGAGGCGCTATAAGCATGTGGTACACAGGCATACATGCAGGCAAACCTCCTATTCACATAAAATAAAAATAAACAACTGAACCAGATAGAAAATTAGAAATAAAAACATCTGTAAAACTAAAAATTTAAAGTGAACTCTCACTGTCTATCTCAAAATCTGTAGATGGAGGATATGAGAGAAACATAGCTGAATATTAATCATGTCATTCTGGTAATGGTCATATGGGCATACAACACAAAAGTGTAAAGCTTTTACATCCTTGAACATATTAATCATGCAATTCTGATAATGGTCATATGGACATACAACACAATAGTGTAAAGCTTTTACAACCTTGAACATTTTTATAATAAAGTACTAAATTTCTATATCAGCTATTGAACTGTGATAAAATGTATTTGGATAAAATATTGAAATTCAGAGGCACAAGAAGCACCCTGTGAAGAATTCCTGGAGAGGTTAGACTGTCTCACATTTCCAGAAGTCATCACAAAGACATGAGGTATTGCTTCATCATTAAAAACAAATATATACATAGAAATGTGTTGTTAATTATTAGTGGAAATTCAGCTTGGGAATGTAAAAATGTAAAAAAAAAAAAAGGCAATGTACCCATATAACACAAATGTTAGGTCTTATAAATTGATAAGTTTGGAGACTAACAAGGTAAGAGCCATCAGCAGCTCATTTCAAAGTGCATAAAAATCCTAGAAACACAGAAAGGTTTGCCCTCATTCAAAAGGAATGGAATACAGCCTAGATGGAGATGACAGTTCCTCTGTAGGGTCGGCAAGACTTCAGTGTGTAATGGGGACAAAGCAGGGTCCCAAGAGTTGGCCCCGCTTGTGAGAAAAGTGTAAACTGTCGTGTGGGCTTTGGCAGAAAATGTGTCAGAATATTAAACATGAGTTTTACAGACTCTCATACCCAGAAAATCCACTTTCTAAGAGTTTACACAAGAAAATATTATCCAGCTTTATAACAATACACAGTGATATTTAGATACTTACTGTAACACTCTTTACAAAAAAGCCCAGTGTCCAAGAAGTTTAATTTCTCATCAATGAAAGATATGTTAACTATCTTTTATGTAGACAGTACACAGGGATACGACTCAAGCCTACTGTAGTGATATCCGTAAGTCTCATTCAAGAAGAAAAATTGAAGTAGTGGAGGTGGTGGAGATGGGTTAATGGCTAAAGTGCTTGCCACACCCTCAGGAGGACTTGAGTTCTGATCCTCAGTACCACCCAGAAAGCTAGGTACAGTATTGTGTGTGCTTATAATCCCAGCCCTGGGGATGCAGAGATTAAAGGAATCCTGGGGCCTGCTGACCAGCCCAGCTAGCTGAGTTGGCTTACACTAGGTTTGGTGAGAGATCCTATGGAAAAATAATGATGATGATGGTGATGGTGGTGGGGATGATTATGATGATGATGATTATGATGATGATGATGATGATGATGATGATGATAGCTTTTGAGAAAGATACCCAACAAAGACTTCTAGTTTCCACACTCACATATATCCAAACACACACACACACACACACACACACACACACTGGACAGAGCAGTTATAATGATTAAAGTAGGATCCATAAAAGCAAATCTAACTTAGAATATTGATAAAATATTCTTGGAAGTCTATATAACTCTCATTGTATAATATATAAGAATATATAACACATTTTCCCAAGAAAATGTTTTCATCATTTTTTAATTATTTCTTATATTTTTGAGGTTCTATCTTTCACCCCTCCTTTTCCTTCCTTTAAATCCCCATCTGTATACCTCCTTGCTCTAGTTCAAATGCATGTCCTCTGTTTTTATTAATTTTTGTTACGTGTGTGTAACAGACACACACACACACACACAGTATACATATATATGATCCATATCTATCACCTTGCCCAAAACTAACTCCAAACAGACTAAAGATCTAAATGTGAAACCTGAGCTCAAGTGAAACTGCTGGAAGGAAGCAGGCAGCACCTGTATGATACAGGTATAGGAAAGGACTGTCTGAATAGTGATCTATTAGACACATGAAAGAAACTGATTTCTCCTCTCTGTCATGGGCACTTAGGCAAGTGAGTACAGGCATGTACCTTCTTCTAGAAGGCTTCCTGGATAGTTTACTACATTGCTGGTAAGGACAGTGGTACTCGTCTGTGCTGAGTGATTTGTGCCAAGCTTGTCTGGAATCAGCAGAGATTCTGGTAGAGAGGATGCCAGGTGTAACAGGAACCAGGTGTCAAGGATCAACAGGTACCTGGTAATGACTGAGTGTCTGAGGATGGAGGAGTCAGATGCACACATACTGCTCACCAGTACTCACACAGGAAAATAAAGAAACCCATTTCGGCACGATAGTACAATATTGCCTGTCTTTTAACCTAATAAATGATTGGATTTTCTCTCAAGACCATCTTTCCTTCCACAGAGTCTGGTCCCATGGTATTAGTAACACGTGGTCGGGATATCTGCGAGTCACCATCTCATTAGGGAACAAAGGGCTATCAACATGCTTTCTTGTTTTCGTTGCTGCTGTTGCCTTGTTTTGTTTGTTTGTTTTAATAAGCAGCTTATCCTGTGTAAGTTCTCAAGACAGCCTCTCACATCAGAGTGAGGGAGTGGTCAGAGATGTCCTGAGCCTGCGTGACTGTATTTCCCAGAATTCAGTAATTCATCTCCTTGTTCAAGGTCTTTGTCTCTTCTGGGATCACGTGGTTCCCAGAACTCTTCTCTGTTAATATTTTGATGACATCATATTTGTATACATGTTCTGATTACTTTTCCTGATCATGGACTCTGGATTCACATTGTGTGCAACGTTGCACATCACCGAGGAACTGGTCTAGGATTTTTATACATTTACATATTTGGGGCTGACTTATCATTAACAATCAACAGTACAATGAAGATAGACTCCTTCAAAACTTCAGGTCTCTGGGTTTCTGATGATACCAGCTGTGAGGCTGGCTTCTGTCTGCACCAAACACCTTTCCAATGCTCAGAAAACTGATTGGTTCATCTTATCTGGCATGCCTGAAGGAGAGCTGTGGGAAGTGTTCACAGGCTGTCATGTTTTGTTGTTGTTGTTACTGTTTGATCATTATCTGTTACCTATCTTACACTTCTCCAAAATCTCTGCAAGATTTCTTCCAGCAACTGAGTTGGAAGTAGACATGGCTTGCATTACGCAATAATGACATCACAATCAGGCTGCCTTTTAACAAACCATTAGTCTTAATCTCTCAGTGAACTCCACAGTATGCTGATTGTGGGAAGCAATAGTCTGTGAGGCAAGATTGCCAGCAGGCTCTTTCTAGTAGAACTATCTTGTCACTGGGTTTGTTATAATAGCTACTTGGAAATACATCCATCGGGATGCAGTGTAAATAGTAGATGAGCCACATTTCAGGTGCGAACCT
>CABHPQ010187310.1:0-22786 GCA_902168405.1 Peromyscus aztecus
TTTCTTTCTTTCTTTCTTTCTTTCTTTCTTTCTTTCTTTCTTTCTTTTTTTCTTTCTTTCGTCCAAAAGTGCCTAACAAATGTGGGTTACTGGTTATTGAAAAGTTTCACCAACATAAAACTTTTGGCACCATGGTGGAAGCTGCTGTAGGAAGCAGACAGTGTCTCAGAGGACTGGCAGATAAGGATTGGACTGCTAGGGTTTTGGAGTTCGCAAAAGGGACTTGATTCTCCAGAGCTGAACCTTGCAGGGTGCTGGCTGATGGTGGCTGTTACTTTAGAGCTTGGGAGAGGGGCAGGATGATGACAGGTTTTTGCTAGCACCATCAGTGCATTACTAATATCATCTTCAGAAATGCTCCAAAGCCCTGCCACTGCCGTGAGCCACCACTACTGAGTGGAAAAGGGGGATGATGTGTCAGTGAGGCAAGGATAGAAAACAAGCTAGTGCCCTCTAGTTAGAATCCAACCAACAGCAGGCTGTGTGCAGAGTCTCTAACCCCAGAAAAGCATATGATGGAAACCTAATAGAAACAGTTGACCTTGTTAAGGGAGAGGTCTTTGTTAGGAGTACCCACGTTAAGGTACGTAGTGATCTACACAGACGTCACAGATAGCTGGCATGTTGAAATAACAGGAGCAGAGAAATGTTTCAAGAACAGCAAAGAGCTGGCCATAGTGCAAAGCCTAAAGATGCTGGGAGGCTGGTGTTTACTGGGTAGGCTGGGAAAGCACAATAATAAAAGTCCAGGAACAAAGAACACCTAGCCGTTTGGAGATGGACAAGAAAATGGTGACTAATTATAGACTAATTTGTCAGAGAACTGAAAGAAAGAATTACTAAGTGGTAAGGTAGAAAGAGTCATTTTTTTTCTAAAAAGGCAAAAACTACTTAATATTTAAAGTCTTTTATATTTTATCATCTGTCTTTACTAAATTCATATGAGAAGAAATTGCATGATATAAGAGACAACAGATTAAACAGAACAAATAAAGACAGATAGGGAATTAAATATTTTTGGAACAAAAAAAATTGATCTCAAGCACAAAACTTATAGAGAATGTGAGCACAACTCTCTGAAGGGACCCATCAGGAACACGCTAGATGCTTTTATGAAGATATTTCTCCTTCAACAAATGTATCTCCAAACAGAGTATGGAGACCATAGTCAGCCACCAATGGAATGCCACCATCAATATTCTGAGGTCTTTGGTGGCTTCCCCTTTACCTCTGCTGACTGTCTGCTCCTGCAGGAGCTGGGAAATGAGTTTGAAACAGTGGGCTGTGCTGAGAGTTCAGCATCCAACAGCTAAGACTGTGTAACATCCCAGGGCATTTCAATACTCACTGTTGTAAAATCTCTTGCTTTTCATCTTGGCATCAGTTATAGACAAGATGAATAAAAGTATTAAAGACTCGGACTTTTTATCTCCCCAAAGAAATTTTAAATGGATTTGGTAGAAAAACACACTAAAAATAATGCTTGCTAATGTGCCTATAAAGCTATGGCTGGGATATGACCCCATGCTGAAATCAAGCAATTGTATTTGCTGGCTAACCTCATTCTAAGTGTTTTTTTTCCTTTCCTAGGGGAGGCATATATGAAATGTAATCATCTTTTCATTATGAGGATGCTGGCTTTATGTCTCATGAATCCTGGAGCCCTGGAGCCGAGAGCAGACTGAAATGTGTGTGACATTGCCCCCTCTCATCCCAGCCTCCTTCAAGTGAGGGAAATAAAGGCTCCAGCTAAAAGGGAGTTCTACTCAGAGCAGCCATTTAAAAAGCAGTGTTTTCTTAGTTCCTTTTATTGCTACCAGGTTTGAATTTAGGATACTCTTTGGAGATTTTTACCTTCAGAGATGTTTTGTTTTCTATTCCCTGTCCCTTTGTGCATCTCCCACGTCTCTGGAATATTCCTTTATAGCATTATTGCTCACTTTTCTCTGTTTTGGCTTGTTTTTCACTGTTAATGCAGCAGTTAACTGTAAAGGCTGTGGGATTTCACTGGTGTGTGTGTGTGTGTGTGTGTGTGTGTGTGTGTGTGTGTGTGTGTACAGATGCACCTGTGTGGGGGGTGTGTAGGCTTGTGTGTACAGATGAACCTGTATGTGGGGTGTGTAGGCATGTGTGTACAGATGCACTTGTGTGTGCGGTGTGTAGGCATGTGTGTACAGATGCACCTGTGTGTGGGGTGCACAGGCATGTGTGTACAGGTGCACATGGAACACAAAAGATAATGTTTCTGTTCTTCCTAAGCTCTATCTCTTTTTTCTTTTTGTGAGAAGTAGGCTAGGCTAACTAGCCAGCATACCTCAAGGGTCTGTCTATCACTAGAAGCCAGCAGGCCACACACTGGTCGTGTTCCCATATACCTTGTAGTCTGTATTTGTGTTCTGTGGGAGTTTATCCCAATTAGAAATACTGATAAAGTCCTCAGTCCTGGGCCTAGAGGAGTGCACCACCACACCTGGCTTTGGGACTCTCCTCAGGTCCATATGCCTCCAAGGTAAGCAGTTTGTCATCTAGGCGGTCACAAGCCACACTGCTCGGATCTCCAGGAGCCAGCAAGCCTTAGGAGACATCGAGGGAGAAACAACTGTGCACATGAATTATGAACTGAGATCCATCACTCATTTTTATAGAAAATGTTGTAAACAGCATTTGCTTTTCAGCATAGTTTGAGATTTTTAACAAAAGAGGCCCTTTTACATTATTTACAAGAGATTACAAAGCAAACACAAGGTAACTAGAATTTTCCTTAGAGAATGCAGCTGCCCCTTTACAGTCTCCTTGGAAAATCTGTTGGCTACCTGGAAAGACTGTTCATCTTAGTTAAATGAGCATTCTTTAGAAGACAAGACTATGGGCATCTGAGAAATATCACAATGAAATCTTTGGTCAGATAAACTAAATAACTTTTGCAACAAACAAGATGATGAATATCCATAGAATAAAGACCTTGTCAGTAACTATTTCTCATCCTGGTAAACCCCCACAGCACCCAAATACAGGCCACAATGTAGAAGGGAGCAGGACCAATGTGTGCTAACTTACTTCTTAAAAGGGGGTAGGAAGCCAGCTGTGGTGATGGCACAGCCAAGCGGTGGTGGTGTACGCCTTTATTTCCAGCACTTGGGAGGCAGAGTTAGGCAGATATCTGTGAGTTTGATGCTAGCCCTGGTGTACAGAATGAGTTCTAGGACAGGTTCCAAAGCTTCACTGAGAAACAGTGTCTCAAAAACTTCTCCCCAAAGGGGGGCCAGGAAGGATGGAAGCTGGTCTCTTTTGAGTGGTAGAGGAAGCCATAAAGGAGAACAATTTTAATTTTTTAAGATTCATTTGTTGTGTGTGTATGAGGGTTTTGCCTGCATGTATACCTATGCATCACATGCTCCTCATGTCCCTGGAGGCCAGAAGGATGTTGGATCCCCTGGAACTGGAGTTGTGGGTGGTAGTAAGTTACCATGTCGGGGTGGGACACCAAGTCTTCTGCAGGAGCTATAAGTACCCTTAAGCCTGGGACCATCTCTCGAGCTGCCATAGGAGAGCAGTGTAAGAGCTGACCAGGTTGTGATCAGTAGATCTTCCTCAGTTGTTCAGTGGGTGTGTAATTCAATGTCATGGTGCTTCTAACCCTTCTGGGCCTCATCCATCAAATACACAGTCAGCATTTCCTTTTCTTTTTCTCTCTCTACCCATCTCTGATCACATAGTAAGTGGAAAAACACAATGCTGATATTTGTTCAAGTAAAGGAAAGTTGAAATCTTGGACCTTACATACTGAGTTGTGGCATGGTTTCAGCTTTTACAAGATATAAAATAAGATTTAATCATGCCTTGCTTCTTTTGTGGGTAGACTACATTTTACCTCACAGCCCTGTCCTTACAAATTACAAAGTTTCATATCACCACCAGTGTCTCAAGAGCAAACAAAACTGTGATTGAGAAGACCCTGAATAAGCTGAAAGCTAAACCAGCATTTCCACCAGAAACAAAAGGTTAGTGTGACTGAAAGTTCTCAAATAGAATTTTTGATTTGCTTAAATAAACACTTTAAATTGAGAACAGTTTTCAAGGCACTTCTGATCATATAGTAATTAATATATAATGGAGTTTTTCTATTAAATATTATCTCAATGAAAGAGAAATAATGAAAGAATCTAACTTTAATGGAGCACTTAAAGATAAACAGCAGGGGGGTTACAAATGAGTACCGTAGACCGGAAGAGATTCATTTGATTCTTTCTCTGATGATGCATTCTTAAAGAACAAGAGATCGACTGATTGTAAAGACTGCACAGCACAATCAGAATATTTTTTCTTAAGTAAACAAATGAGTTTTCGTTATTCTTTTATCACACAAAAGCTTTGTATTCAACATTAGCTGTCCAAACATAGCTGCTGCCCTAAAGCTGTGTATCCAGACAATGGGCATTGCTTAGGGAGATAGGTTTGTATGCAATGTTTATAACAAGAACTCACCTTCTCCTAATCACCAAATGTGTTACATTCTTATACTCTTTGTTTGTAAAGATTCATCTGTCATAAAACAATTCAAATAAATCTGCAAGTTTGCTTTGTGGCTCTGTTTTATAAGTGTAATCAACACAAGAGAAAGGAATCATAGGAGGAAAACCCAATCTAAAACTATGTTTTGCTTATACAAATCCTCAAAACAATCCTTCCATAAGCAAAAGTCTCCTGTAAAATTAGCTACTGGTCATTCAGAAACCAATGCTCAGAGCACAGCTTTGGCAAATTTGGGATACAACTTGACTGACTTTGGAATGTGTTCTGGGCAATCATTACAGCTAAGCATATTAAAGTCTTCTTTTTGTCCAATTAATTTATATTACACGTCCCAAAGCATCATGATAGTCAGGATTATGAAAGCTAATGGCTCACGCTTAGTCACATTTTTTGTTGTTGTTGTTGTTAGTGTAGAAAATGCATGATCTCAGCAGCTTTCACTGGTCAGCTGTTTGTCTTTGCAGTCAAGAGGATTCTTTTCCATCCTAACATACTGAGTTCAGATTCAGAGACTTGAAGATACTGGACTCTTTTTCTCAAAAAACCAACACCCTCTTCTTCAGGTGTCTTCCCCCCTTGTTTTGTCTCTGGTCACTGTAATCTGTCTGTCTCTGTGTCTGTGTCTGTGTCTGTGTCTGTCTCTTGTCTCTTCTCATCGTCACCATCACCATCACCACCATCACCATCACCATCATCACCAACATCATCATCATCACCATCATCTTCATCATCACCATCACCATCATTATCACCACCATCATCATCAACATCACCATCATCATCATCACCATCATCATCATCACCACCACGGTCATCATCACCATCACCATCACCATCACCATCACCATCATCACCACCATCATCATCATCATCATCATCATCACAATGGTCATCATCACCATCATCATCATATGAGGGTGGTGTGAGAGTGCAGCTCCCAGAAGTCACTTCTCTCTTCCCCACCTTGACACCTGGGGATTGAAATCTGCTTGCATGGCAGTCATTTTACCAGCTGAGCCATCTCTCTGGGCCTGGAATTTCTTTTTAAACTTTTCTCTCCTTACCTGTCCCATATCTAATTGTTACATGGGCTCTAGATGCTGCCCCACGCCTCCCATTTCTCATCTCATCTTAACTCCCACTCCTTTCTAACTGTGCATGTGAAGATGCTTGAATTTCTAAACTCAAGCGTCACACTCTACACCTGGAGTGTACTTGGGATGGTCATTGTATCATTGATCCTTGGTAAACACCAAGCATCTCTTTTTCATTTTTCTGTATTCCAATCCACTGGTCAAATTTCCAAAAGGCACATTCGGGAAAATGTTTCTGCCATTCCCACACTTATTCTGATGAACTAGAAAAATGAATCATGTTTGGCAACTAGCTTCTCCCCACTGCACATGGAGAATCTATCAGAAACTTCTCCATATTCTGCCTTTAAAGGATGTCCAGAATTTGACTTGTCTCCACTCTCTGGGATGGTACCCACCTTGTGAAAGACCTGTAAGAACTCAGTGAAGCAAGGTCTGCTTTCCAATTCTAAGGAAGACTGCTAGCATGACCTACACCTGCCAGTACCTCTAGGATCAGCCTTAACTACATGGAGTTCCCATCCTGGCCACATACTCTGCCCAAGAAGCCCACATGCTCCTCCTAGCCCTGTGACTGGTCAAAGATCATGCTGAAGCTTGAGGACCTGACCTTTGCATCTCAGTGCTGGACAGTTTGATGTCAAGCCTTCAAGGTATTATCATTTAAGATTTGATATGGAGTGATGAATAATGATGTAAAAACGTACTTAAATGTCATTAGGGTTATCTAAATCTTAAAAAGAGATTTATTTATTTTTATTTTATTCACATCAGTGTTTCCTGCTTGTGCACTACATGGGTACAGTGCCCACGAAAGCTAGAAGATTCTGGTGCCAGATCCTCTGAAAGTAGTTACAGCCAGGTGTGAACTTCTGTGTGAGTCTGGGAACCAAACTTAGGTTTTCCACAAGAGCATTAAGAGCTCTTCACCACTGAGCCATCTCTTTGGCTCTAGAATTATCAACTTCTAATGCTAATTAAAACAATATAGAAAGAATTCCTGAGAGTAAGGTCATACACAGCAATACACAGAAGAAAAGCTTGTCAGCTGCCCCTCTGAAATGCCAACCATCCTTAGAAGCTTTGTAGAAACTCTGAAAGACAGAGGAAAAGAAATGCACCTGGCTGTCTGCACAAGGTCTCAGTATGGATGGGGGAGGGTCTCACTGAATCCTATCCCTAGGTGAGGAGATACTGGCAATGGTGTTTGCTGGGAAAGGGGAGATTCAGTTTTCTTCTTGGAAACAGCCCTTGAGAGACATCCCATGATCCAGTGGATAGTTCCACAGTCACATACAAGCAGCCAACACTAGTGGATTCAGTGAATACTATTGAAATGAGAGAGACAGAGAGAGAGAGAGAGAGAGAGAGAGAGAGAGAGAGAAACAGGAAGCTGAAAGAGGAATGTGGTCCAGAGGGATAGGAGATGAGTTGAAGTGGAGGGAATGTGGGGTGGATCTGGTCAGAACATATTATATTGATGTCTGAAATTCTGAAACAATAATGAACTAGAACAAAAACGTTTAAATGAATACATTTCATTTGATTGATTTTAACACAGAAATATTATTCATGTGAGCTCAATTCACTTGCAAGGGTTCTTGGAAATTTACGCTCCAATGACAAAGCCTCGGGTGTATCTTATGTGTTCTATGCATCTTCTTCCTCAGAAAATGCTGTGACTAATAACTCCCTGGGCCAGAACTTCTAAGAGCAGACTCAAAGGCAGCAGCCAGCTGTGCATATCTCTATGTATGTCTAACACTTTCAGCCCCCAGCTATTTCACTTCATGGGAGACATGCTTGCAGAATAAGATAATCACTCTGCCCCAAATGGGAGAATTTGATAAAAATGTGTTTGTGCTGTAAGCATTTGCTAAATTTGGATTCCAACAATTAAAAGGGACAGACACACACAAGGAAGAGTCATGATCACTTGGTGAGTGTGACAATTCCTCAGATGGCTTCTTAAATTCATACTTCTATTGGAAATAGTTTCCTTTTATAATAGTAAAGATTGCAAATTATTTGGAGGAAGCAATTTCTCAAGAAAGAGAGGAATTTATCCTACTATTACAGCCAGTGCCCAGAGGAACATCCTGGAGTTTTAGTTATTGTATCACAGAACAGAAAAATAGTTGATAGATGTCTCTTCCATCTAAGACACTACTGTGTGTATGGATGTGTGTATGTAAATGGGTGTGGACTTGTGTATGTGGGCATGGTGTGGGTTCAAGTGTGTGTGCACATGTGCATGGATGTGAGTGTGTGCATGAATGTATGTGTGTGCCCATATATGTGTGTCCATATATTCATGTGTATGTGTGTATATGCACATACAAATATGTGCATTTGTGCTTGTGTGCCTGTGTGTGTGCATGCATATATTGTGTACTTGCGTATGTTCATTTGCATGTGTGTGCATGTCTGTATGTGTCTGTGCATGTATGCACATATTTGTGCATAACTGTATGTGGGTATGTGAGTATGTATGCACGTATATATGTGTGCACATGTATGTATCTGCATCAGTGTGACTTTACTTACAGACAACTCTCAAGTCTATTCAATGTATGTGTCTCCTGAGTGCAGCTTACTTGCCAGGGATTAGTGAGAGAAGGGTGCAACACTTCTGATAAGCTTTTGTTTTGTATATTTTACTTCTGTCCTGTAACATTCTGATTTGCAGGTAACTATAAAGTCACCTTGCTGAATCCATGTCCAGTGCTCTGCTTTTCTGTGTTCAAATCCAGCAAGCTCAGGACAAGAAGAGCTCACTGCATGACTGACAAAATCTTGATGACAAATATCATCATTCTTATTAGAGACAAGATTTTTCTGTAATGGCTTTGGGAGTCACTCCACACTCACACCTCCCAAGTGAGGAAGAAGATTCCTTCTGCCATCCCTGTCCCCTGTCTGCACAGCAGACAGATGGATTCTCGCTGCGGACTATCCCACCCAGGGGGAAGAGTGAGTGCAGCTTTCGTTCCCTTCAGTGATATCACAATAACACATTTGTCTTATCGCGAAATTCTAAATTGCTTATTTCCAACCCAAGTGAAGTCTTCATATGTTTGAGGTTCTAGAAAAGCCGTTCTCCTTATTAACGACTTCATTTTCTTTAGTCAACTAGACACTCTGTCATTTGTTAAATGGTATCTTGGAAACTACTGCAGCGAGAGAATAGTTTATTCTTTCTACAAACAAGGCATAAATCAGAAATAATGATTGTTTTAAAGCACTTAAATAAATGTATCACAGAAGAAAAAAATGCCTGATTTCAATGCTGTGTAGCAGAAAAATGTCCTCTAGGTTTCCATAAGGGAGGTAGGAGAGGAGTGGTATAATACAACCCTATGTGCAGTCAATAGACAGTATCTTTGACAAAGTGTTTTCAATGTGAGCAAAATATACAATCTGCTTGTGAGTGCTACAAGGCTCATGTGGGTCCATTGCAGATCTGCTTCAGCCAAGGAATGGAAGATAGCCCCTCCCTTTTCTCATCATGTAGGGTTCCAGATGACCGTGCCTCTCCTGAATGATAAAGCCATCTCCTCACCACACTCCGCAAGAGCAAAATTCTAGAGCACGATTCAGACATTTATTTTCCAAGATCTCATTTAATCTGTCTGTGCTCTGTTCCCACCACACAAATGCCTTTTCCCCTCTATACCTCACTGTTCCTCCTCCAACCTCTACAGTGTCCAGTGCAGCTGTGGGTCCGTTAGCCGTCAGCGAGTTTTCCTCTTTGGCCCATTCCCTTTCCATGTCCCTCTCTCTGGTCCCTACTTCTGCTGTGCCATCACCAGTCCAAAGCTTGTGCAGTTCAGAGTTATCGTTTTAAGCCTGTAAGTAGCACATCATAAAATCTGTTCCCTTGGGATGTCTCCTCAGTAATGTTTTCCAGGCTCCTCTTTCCTGTCTTCTGCTTACTAGGACAAGGGTTTCTCAGAGAACTCTTGTCTTACAAGGCTGCCGCCTCTCATAGACACTGGCTGGCTGTGGCTTGAACTCGCTCCCTCCCAACTTCTGCTACTTTGAGTTGAGGTTCACCCCCCCACACACACACACACACTGCTCTGGTCCTCTCTAGAGCTGAAGGTCAATTCCAGCATCGGTGAGAGTCCAGAACTCAAGTTCATTTTGGAGAAAGATGAGGCATTTCTATGCATGCACCAGGCAGTTTGAACACTCAACAATAGTTCCAGAAAGATGTTGTGTAGTCAAGATGTGCTATGAAAAGATGGCAGGACCATGTGATATTTTGATTCTCCTTCAGTGCCCATAATGTGTGTGTAGGAAGGAAGGAGGGCTAAACCGAAGAGGGCTGTGACGAAACAAAATGTGATCAATTGACTTTTTGAATGTGTCTAGATTTAATGTTAGGTCCCTATGACTATCTGCAAAACCTCAGGACAGACAAGTAAACTACTTTAGTAGCTCAATCTGCCCTTGAATATTTCATTTGAGGAGTCTTCTTCTCGGTGCCATGTGCTCCATAGGAATCACAGTTTCCAGC
Source organism: Peromyscus aztecus (assembly GCA_902168405.1). Lineage (NCBI taxonomy): Eukaryota > Metazoa > Chordata > Mammalia > Rodentia > Cricetidae > Peromyscus > Peromyscus aztecus. The sequence goes on from CABHPQ010187310.1 coordinate 10,150, forward strand.
TTATTTTCAAAAACACTTTGTCAACGGTTTACAGAGTCAACAAACACAAACATCACACAGGTGTGTTCCCAAAACATCCCCGCCAGTGAAAAATAAACAAGAGTGGTCAAAGAAGACAACAGGTGAAGCCAGCATCATACAAGACCAGCATCCTCTATGGAGAAAACACAAACCCTTCACATCATCTTATACCTTTCGCTGTGCACATCAGTTTTAGTTATTGAATAACACATGGAATCGCAATGTGGGAAACTGACCCATCTCCTGAAAATCCAAAGCAAGATTTCTTTCAACCAATGCTCATTTGTTTTGGCTACTAGTTAGCTAGGTAGATAACAGGTATTCATACATACATAAATCCACATAAAAGTATTCATGGTATTGGGAATTTAACCCAGGATCTTTTGTATTCTAAACAAGTACTGTTCCATGGGCCTATCCTTCAAGACCAGGTAAGATAATTTTGTAACATTTTGTATTTTATTATTCAGAGACAAATTATTTAGTAAATAATGTTATTTTTGTATAATGAACATTTCCAGAAAGGTGTGAAGGTAGTTTTTGCTGAAAATGCGGTAGATAGCCTACTAGTTTCCAAAGTGGGTAGACTGCCAGGTGCTTATGTGTGGTTCTGGGAATGGAGACTGACACACAAGTTGTATGTCAGGACACATAACATACAGTCTGTTTTGCATCACAAAGCCTTGACTTCAGAACACCAAGACTACTCTATTGAACAGTGCATTATATGTTCCTCTAGCGGCCAAGGCTGGTCCTCACACCTACCTCGGTTCTACACTATCCTTGCTGAAAAACAAGAGGAGCAAACAGACTGTATTATGTCATGAGTGTTCTAAGAGGTGTCATTTTCTCCTCGCCTGAGGAGAATGTTTGGAAGGGGCTTACTCTTCCAGTAAATTTAAGATTCGCAAGTAATCCTTCTCCTTTTTAGAATCAACATTTTATCTAATAAGTGAGTGGTTTACATTTGGTAATTTGATAAAACTACCATGTATTCTCTATTTGCCAGTTCCAGCACAGTGTGTGGGTGGGCAGAATTGTATCTGATGGCTGCCACCAAGCCAGCTGGCCACCTCCGGGTCTCACAGTGGGTGTGCAGCTTCAGTTAGTTGCTGTATGACATGAAACAGGGCTTTGACCCCTGCAGCACTTCTGCTTGTAAATGAGAGTGAAGCTATAAAAACAGCGATGAATTCATCACAGTGGTTCTCCCTGACGCGTCCCATGCTGGGGGTTAGTTACTGTATGTGGTGGCAGAGCCGTGCCTTGCCAACTGCGTGAGTTGAAGAAATGTTTTAAAAGGCTGGGAGTCAGTCATGGCCGCTGCTGATTTTCTCTAGTCATAACACCTTGGAAGGTATCTGTTATAAAATATCTCAGGTTGACATTTTCTAGGGCACACATATTGAGAATCTGTTACCGTACTCATTTCAGAATCCACAGTTAAGACAGTAGACAGGGCACATAAACTCAGGCATGCAGATGTGAAACAGCCGAGACATACATGGAATTTTGGTGTTGGCTTGGTCTTTGAACTCAGTACTGTCCTTCCTAGCAATGTTAAATCCTGTGTGCTGAGTGTGGAGAGAATTATCACACAGCTGCAGTAAAGAGGTTCTGTAAATAATACCTCCTTCCTTTCCTTTTTAAGGTGTGTGTGCAGGTTCATAAAAAAGAGAGCTACAATGCCAATATAGACAGAAGGGCAGTAACCTTCAGGTTCATCCTGCAACGATGAAGGAGACGTTCTAACTAGGTCCCACTGAACTGAACACTGACCCAAAAGCTGCTTGAGTCACTAGGCCGCATACATCCATTTGTTTAGACAGTTTAGAATGTTCTGACTTAGATATGGGAAGAGACAGCTGATAAAGCCTGACATGAGGTGCAGCACTAAGGGTACTGCAGAGCATAGCTGCCTTTCCAAACAGACAGCCATGGACTGAGGCTGTGACTCGGTGGGTAGAGTGCACAGGACAAGGATGAGTTCAGATCCTCAGAGCTCACATCAAATTCCAAACACCAAGCACAGTGGCGCATGCCTGTAATCTCAGTTCTGGGATGGAGACAGAAGGAACCAAGAGCACCAGTGGCAGCCGGACTAGTCAAAACAGTGAGCTGCATGTTCAGAGAGAAAATCTTTTAAAAAACATAAAATGGAGAGCTATAGAGGGGACATTTGTTGTTCACTCGTAGTTTCACACTCATTTGAGTGCACACACAAACAGGAATACCTGCACACCTGTAAACACACACATGCCCATAGCCTCCACATTCACTCAAGTGTGCACATACATGCACACCTGCACACACACATTCACACATATGCACACCGTATATGCCTAAGCACACACATTTCCTTGCACACCTCCATACACACAACACACACACACACACACACATCTGTACATACAACACACAAAAATCACAATCCTGCACAGATGTATACACTTGCAGACACTTGCAGACATATACATAAACCATATGTGCAAGCTGACACACATGTACATTTGCACACACACCTACATGTTCATACTTGCTTGTATGTATGCACACACAGCACTCACACACTTGTACTCTTGCACACCTATCCATACATGAGTAAATGTGCTTGTAAGCAAACCTGACATTGTGAATCTAGTCCCAGGAATTCACATAAAATTGAAAGGAAGGAGAAAATAAAATCTACCAAGTTGTCCTCTGACCCCCACAAGCATTCTGACACTAAATATCTGTGGCACTAGTTCAAACCAAAATCGTAGTTGGAATTAAATGAGCAAAACCCTGAATTGATTTTAACCTGTGTCTTATCTGTAAGTTATGCTTATTGGAGGTACAAAAGCTATTTGGAACGAAACTCAACAGAAAATCGGCTTGATCAAGCACATGGAACAAAATCGGTGTTTATGATACCCTAAACTATACCTTCTCTGGAGCGTTTGAACTGACCAGATATGGCCGAAGGCTAGAATGATCCCTGTTCATTTCAAAACTGCCTTTGCTGTTGGAAAGTGATGCTGGATGAAAGATTAAGCCTGTTTATACTCCACTGGGATCCTGTCACAGAGCTGGGCCCCCTCACTATGTAAAGATATAGATTTCCTAAACAAACCATTTCTGATCTCAGCAAGGAACTTAACAGGGATTTTCAGAGTCAAACACACAGGAGCCCAGCTTGGCTGCAGTGGTAAAAGGAACATCCGTCTGAAACTTTCAAAGAACAGATGGTTTCCATCATTAAAGCCATAGCAAGAGGTGTGACAAACAAAAGCAGCTTCTCAACTAGACCAGCAGCATGATGCTGGGTGTGGGGGAGGGGAGTCAGCTGCGCTCAGGGCTGCAGCCAGTCCAGGTAAAGTGGCAGGAGGAATTAGCAGAAGGGCCTGTTCTTTTTTGTCCTTGCAAGGTTTGATAAGAAATAAAATCAATAAATCTGGTATGAACATAGTTGAACAATTGGGAGGCAAGGAGAGGGGGGAAACTGAGGCCGGGATGTAAAATAGATAAACAAATACAATTTATTGAAAAAAAAACAGAAATAAAACCTTAGTTCAAAGAAAGAAAATAATCAATCACTGGTACTAATAAAACATTCGTTTTGCCTTTCTGTTGTGTTAGCGATTCGTTTCCATGCTAAATCTGGCGATTTCAGGTAAGATTCACAGGATATCAAGTGAAGTGAACTGTGAAAACAAATATTTGCTAGAGCAATAGAGAGGTAGGGAGGAGTGTCATGATGAAACAGTGAACATAAGTCTGGGAAATCCAGGTGAAAATACATCCTGCAGGACAGCTAGCCCCCTGACTCAGCTAAACTCATCGCTTCTCCCCTGGCCCCGAAAGGGACAGCTTCTGAGGCTGCCCAAATGCTCCTAATTTACCCATCATGCCCCAGTAAGCATGTGACAGCATATTGACTAGATCAAAAAATTATACAAATCAGCCCAAAGAGCGATAAAGTTAATGAAAGATGGAAAAATTATGCAATAAATAAGGGAGGAAGCAAAAGGAGAAGCTCTGCTCTTTAATTATGCTGTTGTGTTTTATGCTATTGAAGAGTAACTCAGGGGCTGACAATCACATCTCACTAATACTTGATAATCAGAATGGCCTGTGTGGGCCTCCAGATGGCTTAATGGGTAAAGGAACTTGCTGCAACGGAACAGCATTACCCAAGGGCAAGCTGGGGAGGAAGTCGGTTTTGAAAGGAGGTTGGGGGACATGGGAGGGTTTAGAGAGAGGAAAGGGAAGGGGTGGAATGATATAATTATATTTTAATTTAAAATAAATAAAACTTAAAATGCAATGTTATGGAACACTGAGATTTATTAGTTCCAGTGACTCAAAAGCAGCTATCAAAACTGTTACCGAAATGATGCAAGTCACCTGCTCATTGCAGACATTTAGATTAAAGAACTAAGAGCAGTCTTATCTCTTCAATCAGTTTTGTGAATATTCACTTTAGCACTGACAATATGAAAGATGGGAGAGAGACTCTGAAAGCAGCTGGCCACTGCCTTCAGACATTCACATCAGATCCTCTTTGTTGTTGGTATAGTCATTTCATTTCACATGTATTTATTAATGCTACTTAGACTTGTCTGTAGGTGTACACATACAAATTCAGAAGGCAGTCCAGTGCTATGTCAATTCAGCTAATCAACAAAACAGTATCTTCCTTAAAACCTATGACTTCCCTCACCATGGGATTTGAGAGGGTTTCCATGGCCGGGTATGGATTTCCTCATGTGGTATGAGCCTTAAATATAAGCAGAGCGTAATTGGTTGCCCACATAAGAGTTATGCCACTATTGCACACGTGAGCACATCTTGCCTGGCAGTTTGGTTTCATGGATCCCAGGGTTCACTACTGGGTAAGAGTTTGGATGAATAAGAGCTTTTTAACCTAGCAGCATATATAGCACCTTCTGGCACCATGAAGCAAGTCAGCCAGAAGCAGGACTTCAGAAAAGTCTCAGTTTGATTTCTCTGTATCATGCCACCAAGGTGTATGGTGTTTTCAGCAAGAGTCTTACCTAGTTATGGTGGGCAGCCAATGGCAATGGCAAGAGTTTTATTGTTTAAGGGTCCTCTGGGACATCCCTGACCAGCTCACAAGGAGATACCACTAAAATAAGGCATTTAACTTGGTTTATAATTCATTTGGAAGACTGAAATTTAATATTTCACATGTTGTTTTCAAAATATTGAATTACTAATGGCTTCACCTTGAAGTAAACAAAAATGGTAAAAGAAGAATGAGGAGACAGTACCATTTACAACTAGTTAACATGTGAGCTTCACTTTAAAAGATTAAAGTAAAAGGAACCAGGCACAGTGGTGCACACCTTTAATCTTGGTTCCTGGTAGGCAGAGGCAGTTGGATCTCTGTGAGTCACTGGCCAGTCTGGTGTAAAGAGTGAGTTCTAGAACAACCAGATTGTGTGTGTGTGTGTGTGTGTGTGTGTGTGTGTGTGTGTGTGTTCCTGTGTCCCACCCAGCCGGTGGTCAGGACAAATCTTTCCCACTGATGTCGCCCAAGTAAACACACAGAGGCTTATATTAATTATAACCATCTGGCCACTAGCTCAGGCTTATTACTGACTAGCTCTCATGCTTAAACTCAGCCCATTTCTATTAATCTATATGTCGCCATGTATTCCACAGCTTTACCTGTGTGCCATTACATGCTGCTCCCTGGACGGTGGGATGGCATCTCTCTCCCCTCTCTCCTTTCACTATCTTCCTTGGATTTTCCAGCCTGGCTCCATCCTGCCCTGCCATAGGCCAATGCAGCTTTATTTATCAACCAATCAGAGCAATGCATATTCACAGTGTACAGAAAGACATCCCATAGCATGTGTGTGTGTGTGGTGTAGTGAGACCCTGTTTCAAAAAACAAACAAACAAAAAGATTAAATAAAACAATGAAACCATTAAAAGGAACAGCAAACCTAACCAACAAACAAAATGACCGCTGAAGTTTAAATAAATCATTTGCAAATAAATGAAAGGAGAGAGACCTTACTAATTCCCACAACTTGTAATTGAAATGTACATGAAATATTTCTTAGGCATTTACAAAAAGGAAAGGTACAACTGAAAATAGGTAGCATAAGGTGTGTTTTAGTTATTGAGGATAAAATAATAGTTTGAATACACAAAAAGTTGTAAATAATAGAATGACAGCAAAGGTAATATTAATTTATAATCCATCTATTCAGAGATGATTATCACAGTCAAATTGATATATTTGTTCACAGGCATTTTCTTCAATACAGATTTAGACCATAACCTGTTGTGTCTGTGTTCACATAGGAACATTGTAATCATCACAGATTTGTGGTTGCACTAGACAATAACCATAGCAATGAGGCCACACATGTCAGGGATGAAAGACCACTAGGAAGGTAAGCCACCTGGCTGATAGGCACAATTTGGTAGGTTTGCAATTCAGAAATGAGGTTTGAAAGCTGAACTATCAGTAGCAGTATTTTAGTCAGGGTTTCTAGGCTGTAATGAAACACCATGACTAAAACCAACTTAGGGAGGAAAGGGTTTATTTCAGTCACAGTGCCTTATAATGGTTCATCAACAAAAACAGTGGCAGGAACTCACACAGGGCAGGAACCTGGAGGTAGGAGCTGATGCAGAGGCCTTGGTGGGGGGTACTACTTACTGGCTTGCTCCTCATGGCTTGCTCAACATGCTTTCTTATAGAACCAAGACCATCAACCCAGGGATGGCACCACCCACAATGGGCTGTCCCCGCCCCACATCAATCACTAATTAAGACCATGTCCTGCAGGCTTTCGTACAGCCCATCTTATGGAAGCATTTTCTTAATTGTAGTTTCCTCCTCTCAGATGACTTTGCCTTGTGTCAAGTTGATGTAAAACTAGCACAGACAAGGAGCAATTTATTTAAAGTGTACTGATGAGAATTTTAAAACTTGGGAATGAAATAAGATAAATAGGAGTGATTTCTACCTTACAATAATGAACCATAAACAAAGGCAGGAATCCCAAAACTGATGCTGAGTCTAATAAGGGAAGCCAGATTATGAGAAAAGAGCAACATACCACTCCAATGTCCCTCCTGCATGTCTCTACAGTCTCTTGTTCAGCATTAGGACTTCTGACAAAGCTGCCTCATTTCAGGGAGAAGTAATAATAAACAACGTGAAAAGGTTTCCATGAAATAGTAAGGTGCAAAAAGATTCAGATAAGAGCATAGCAAAGCATAGACAATGTGTTTGAAATGGGATTGCAGTGTTTGGAAATACTCAGAAAAGGAAAGAAAAAACTAGTAACAAAAGCAGTTCTCTCCAGAGCACAAAGAAGAGGCCTTATGGAGTCTCACAGTCCTTACAGGGGACTCAAGATAGTGAAGAAGTAGACGCTCTTACAAAGGGGAGGGAAAGTGAAGAAAGCCGAGGGAAACTTTGCAGGAAAATTAACTACTTCCAAAACCAGCCTCATGTAGTATTGCAAAGAAGAATCTGTTGAAACTTGAGTCAGGGACCTGGAGAAGAGTTGCCACATTAAGTTAATTATAAAAGAAGTGTGGAAGGGCCAACAAGATGACTCCGTAAAACAGTGCTTGCTGCCACAACGATGACCCTAGCACAATCCCTAGAACCCACATAGTCAAGGGAAAGAACAGTTTCACAGCTTGTCCCTAGACCTCCACACATGGCTGTTGCACACATATTACCTAGTCTCAAACACGTAGAGAAAAAAAATTAGTAAATGTACCACAAAAATGTGAAAGAAAAGAATGGTAGGAAACAAACATGTTGATAGAGATGAAAACCACAGGAGAGGTGGGCCATGTATCTGGGATTTCTATACCAAAAACAAAAACAAAACAAACAAACAAACAAAAAAAACAGAATTGAAAAATAATCTTAAAAGTATTTTTTGCTTTGTTTTTAAAGAATGGATTGCATGACCCAAGTCAGAAGCTCATTTTTTAATAAAAGGGGGACCTGTAGGGCCCTGGCCCCTGTTTTGGGTAACTGCTGCCTTGCTTGTGCACCTTGACCTTGATATCCTCCCTATGCTAATTCCCTGCCAGGTTCCACCCTCCTGAATGCTTAAGAGAAATTCCTTGTCTGTGTATCCTGAATAATGGGCGTTAACAGATTAGAAGCTAGATTGTAAAACCTCAGTAGCTAACTTCTGCCCTCCGGGGTCCTCCCATTGTGCTGTAAGCCTGTATTTAAGACCTTCAATAAATGACATTCGGCATTTAAAATTAATATATATATATGTATATATATATATAATTGAATGAATACTGTGAATGTAATATATGAATACCACAAATGTGATTAATATCATGAGTGTAATTAATGAATATCATGAGTGTAATTTAAAAAACAAATAAATTAATTTAAAAATGGATTGCATGGATCACAGTATGAAATGATGACTACAATTTTGTGTTTTGATGAAGGTTGTAAACTTGACCACAGAATCCCTCTGTGCAAAGTCCTGTCTGAGAAAGAGAGACACAGGAAGGATTTAGAATATCTAGGGCAGAGTCCCTTGAAGAAACATGACTGCAAAGGTCTGTGGTGAGGAATATGATTTGCTTCATGTCTCATAGATGAACTTCTTGATGAAGGCCTTACCTCACAGGGAAGGGTTGAGCAGAAATGTTCTGATAGTGAAATGCAGGATGTGGTGAGATGGAGAACCCAAGAATGACCATGGAATCTGGTCAGTAACCCTACAGTAGACAACAGAGGGAACTACAAAACAACTTTGAAGAGTTTTGTGCCCAGGAAAGAAATGTATAGATTAGCCAATGCAAAGGTTAGTTTGAAATAAAGGAATTTGTCCCTTTATGATAATGATAATTGTTATTTACTAGTAATCTTGGGCATATTTGGAAAGAAAATTTTAAGTATATTGTTTATATTTGGAGAGAGTGTGAATTTTATTCTGTGTACCCTCTAACACTACTGTTTTTTTTAGGAAGTCTCTAGTCAAATTGGGGAGACAAACAGAAACAATTAAACATGAAATATGAGACTGAAGAGATGGCTCAGTGGTTAAGCACATGGACTGCTATTCTAGAAGACCAGGGTTAAATTCCCAGCACCAACTCGGTGGATCACAACCATGTGTCACTCCAGTTCCAGGGGGTCCAATGTGCTAGTCTGACCTCTTGTGAGGCGCTATAAGCATGTGGTACACAGGCATACATGCAGGCAAACCTCCTATTCACATAAAATAAAAATAAACAACTGAACCAGATAGAAAATTAGAAATAAAAACATCTGTAAAACTAAAAATTTAAAGTGAACTCTCACTGTCTATCTCAAAATCTGTAGATGGAGGATATGAGAGAAACATAGCTGAATATTAATCATGTCATTCTGGTAATGGTCATATGGGCATACAACACAAAAGTGTAAAGCTTTTACATCCTTGAACATATTAATCATGCAATTCTGATAATGGTCATATGGACATACAACACAATAGTGTAAAGCTTTTACAACCTTGAACATTTTTATAATAAAGTACTAAATTTCTATATCAGCTATTGAACTGTGATAACATGTATTTGGATAAAATATTGAAATTCAGAGGCACAAGAAGCACCCTGTGAAGAATTCCTGGAGAGGTTAGACTGTCTCACATTTCCAGAAGTCATCACAAAGACATGAGGTATTGCTTCATCATTAAAAACAAATATATACATAGAAATGTGTTGTTAATTATTAGTGGAAATTCAGCTTGGGAATGTAAAAATGTAAAAAAAAAAAAGGCAATGTACCCATATAACACAAATGTTAGGTCTTATAAATTGATAAGTTTGGAGACTAACAAGGTAAGAGCCATCAGCAGCTCATTTCAAAGTGCATAAAAATCCTAGAAACACAGAAAGGTTTGCCCTCATTCAAAAGGAATGGAATACAGCCTAGATGGAGATGACAGTTCCTCTGTAGGGTCGGCAAGACTTCAGTGTGTAATGGGGACAAAGCAGGGTCCCAAGAGTTGGCCCCGCTTGTGAGAAAAGTGTAAACTGTCGTGTGGGCTTTGGCAGAAAATGTGTCAGAATATTAAACATGAGTTTTACAGACTCTCATACCCAGAAAAATCCACTTTCTAAGAGTTTACACAAGAAAATATTATCCAGCTTTATAACAATACACAGTGATATTTAGATACTTACTGTAACACTCTTTACAAAAAAGCCCAGTGTCCAAGAAGTTTAATTTCTCATCAATGAAAGATATGTTAACTATCTTTTATGTAGACAGTACACAGGGATACGACTCAAGCCTACTGTAGTGATATCCGTAAGTCTCATTCAAGAAGAAAAATTGAAGTAGTGGAGGTGGTGGAGATGGGTTAATGGCTAAAGTGCTTGCCACACCCTCAGGAGGACTTGAGTTCTGATCCTCAGTACCACCCAGAAAGCTAGGTACAGTATTGTGTGTGCTTATAATCCCAGCCCTGGGGATGCAGAGATTAAAGGAATCCTGGGGCCTGCTGACCAGCCCAGCTAGCTGAGTTGGCTTACACTAGGTTTGGTGAGAGATCCTATGGAAAAATAATGATGATGATGGTGATGGTGGTGGGGATGATTATGATGATGATGATTATGATGATGATGATGATGATGATGATGATAGCTTTTGAGAAAGATACCCAACAAAGACTTCTAGTTTCCACACTCACATATATCCAAACACACACACACACACACACACACACACACACTGGACAGAGCAGTTATAATGATTAAAGTAGGATCCATAAAAGCAAATCTAACTTAGAATATTGATAAAATATTCTTGGAAGTCTATATAACTCTCATTGTATAATATATAAGAATATATAACACATTTTCCCAAGAAAATGTTTTCATCATTTTTTAATTATTTCTTATATTTTTGAGGTTCTATCTTTCACCCCTCCTTTTCCTTCCTTTAAATCCCCATCTGTATACCTCCTTGCTCTAGTTCAAATGCATGTCCTCTGTTTTTATTAATTTTTGTTACGTGTGTGTAACAGACACACACACACACACACACAGTATACATATATATGATCCATATCTATCACCTTGCCCAAAACTAACTCCAAACAGACTAAAGATCTAAATGTGAAACCTGAGCTCAAGTGAAACTGCTGGAAGGAAGCAGGCAGCACCTGTATGATACAGGTATAGGAAAGGACTGTCTGAATAGTGATCTATTAGACACATGAAAGAAACTGATTTCTCCTCTCTGTCATGGGCACTTAGGCAAGTGAGTACAGGCATGTACCTTCTTCTAGAAGGCTTCCTGGATAGTTTACTACATTGCTGGTAAGGACAGTGGTACTCGTCTGTGCTGAGTGATTTGTGCCAAGCTTGTCTGGAATCAGCAGAGATTCTGGTAGAGAGGATGCCAGGTGTAACAGGAACCAGGTGTCAAGGATCAACAGGTACCTGGTAATGACTGAGTGTCTGAGGATGGAGGAGTCAGATGCACACATACTGCTCACCAGTACTCACACAGGAAAATAAAGAAACCCATTTCGGCACGATAGTACAATATTGCCTGTCTTTTAACCTAATAAATGATTGGATTTTCTCTCAAGACCATCTTTCCTTCCACAGAGTCTGGTCCCATGGTATTAGTAACACGTGGTCGGGATATCTGCGAGTCACCATCTCATTAGGGAACAAAGGGCTATCAACATGCTTTCTTGTTTTCGTTGCTGCTGTTGCCTTGTTTTGTTTGTTTGTTTTAATAAGCAGCTTATCCTGTGTAAGTTCTCAAGACAGCTTCTCACATCAGAGTGAGGGAGTGGTCAGAGATGTCCTGAGCCTGCGTGACTGTATTTCCCAGAATTCAGTAATTCATCTCCTTGTTCAAGGTCTTTGTCTCTTCTGGGATCACGTGGTTCCCAGAACTCTTCTCTGTTAATATTTTGATGACATCATATTTGTATACATGTTCTGATTACTTTTCCTGATCATGGACTCTGGATTCACATTGTGTGCAACGTTGCACATCACCGAGGAACTGGTCTAGGATTTTTATACATTTACATATTTGGGGCTGACTTATCATTAACAATCAACAGTACAATGAAGATAGACTCCTTCAAAACTTCAGGTCTCTGGGTTTCTGATGATACCAGCTGTGAGGCTGGCTTCTGTCTGCACCAAACACCTTTCCAATGCTCAGAAAACTGATTGGTTCATCTTATCTGGCATGCCTGAAGGAGAGCTGTGGGAAGTGTTCACAGGCTGTCATGTTTTGTTGTTGTTGTTACTGTTTGATCATTATCTGTTACCTATCTTACACTTCTCCAAAATCTCTGCAAGATTTCTTCCAGCAACTGAGTTGGAAGTAGACATGGCTTGCATTACGCAATAATGACATCACAATCAGGCTGCCTTTTAACAAACCATTAGTCTTAATCTCTCAGTGAACTCCACAGTATGCTGATTGTGGGAAGCAATAGTCTGTGAGGCAAGATTGCCAGCAGGCTCTTTCTAGTAGAACTATCTTGTCACTGTGTTTGTTATAATAGCTACTTGGAAATACATCCATGGGGATGCAGTGTAAATAGTAGATGAGCCACATTTCAGGTGCGAACCT
>CABHPQ010187311.1:0-10334 GCA_902168405.1 Peromyscus aztecus
TAGAGTGGTTTATTCTTCTAATAACCTGACCAAGAAAATCCCTCATAGGAGTGTCCAGCACTCCTTGTTTTAGTTGATTATAGATGTAGCCAGGTTGACAACCAAGATTAGCCATCATAGTCCTGATTCATGCACCATGTCTGAACATCTCCCTGTGCAGCTCAGGCTGTCCTTGAACTTGGTACGTAGCTGAGAATAGCTGGGAAAATGTGACTGTCCTGACTCATCCTCTTAAGTGGCAGTACTACAAGTAGGCACCACTGTTCCCAATTTAATATTTATTTTATATGTCCTTCTTCACCACAATTAAGACTTCCTAAAACATTAATTCTTCCTTATCAACACTTATTATGCCTTGGATGGGTAAAATGGGGGAAAACAATTATCATTCTCTTTATTTCTTGGGAACTTCACAGCGTATAGTCCATACATCTGAACACTCGCTACCTGACAGAAGTAGTCTAGTGAGAAGTCCTTTGAGGAAACTATGTCACTGTGTAGCTTGTGGGCAAATGCACAGGCCTCACAGAGACAGAACCCTCAAGGCCAAACTTAGATGGTCACATGTTTCCCTTACATGAACAGCACATCTGCAAGTGATAACTTCATTAAGCATCTATGCCAGTGCCCATTTTGGTTAAGAGTAGGTGGAGCAGGCCACATGATCTTGGAATGCGGGCATGGATTTAGTATAATTACTGGAGATTTTGTTTCCTGACATATTTCCATATGTGTCTGTGAAGTAAATCTTCCAAACTCTGCCATGTGAAAACTAGAATCTAATCAATACATGAACAAATCAGAGGCAAAACCAAAGAGAGGCATTTGTCATTGGCATATTGACTATATACAGACAACAAAATAACAGCCTCAGGACTGCAGAGTTCTGGCTTGAATTTCGGTCTTGCTGTGTTCACTCTCTGGCAGTTGAAAGGGCATCAGTATGCCATGGTTGCTTGTCTCTGAAGATGATCCTACTGTGCCACACTGTTTTGCATGGCACTTGCTTCAACTTTATACCAAGGCAACAGATAACAGCAAAGGTCTTCAACTAACAGCATTAGAGCTGCCTGAAGTATGAACACACTTTCCTATGCAACTAACTCTGGGGAAAAGCAAGACTTTAATGTACAAAATGATTCCCAACTATTTAAAGAAAATACCAGAGGAGAGTGTCTTCTCCTAACACTTGCTGGCTGAAGAGTCTTGGGCAATATTTTCTATGAAATTGGACCTCAGAATGGAGAGTTGCACGGGGCATTAGCCTGCATGGTTGTCCTTCTCATAAACCCACTTTTTTATGTAAAAATAAACACCAAGTTGAAGGAAAATTAAGACTTCATATACTTAACAATGATTTAAGTCATAGCTTTTAAATCCTACCACCCATCTTGGAGTTCAGTATTTTATTTCCACTGCTTTGCCTATAGTATTTCATGGAGGTTTATATTTAAAAATAAATTTAACACATAATACAACAAATAAGCCCATCATTGCCAGCAGTATAAACGGTAAAAACAGACATAGAAACCAACTGCTTACCTCATCACACTGGCACTTCATTCCCCAGCTCTGCCTACTAACTATCAGTAACATATAGCTGCATCTCTAAGTGTTCAACCACATCTCTGTTTTCAGAGAGATGATGTTATGGGAAGGACATTTAACATTAACGCTCCCAAGTTAACCTAGAAAATTCAGAAAATAGTGGGCAGATCCTCAAATACCTCAGGAAGAATGGAAGAAGCAGTCCCAGTGAAGCCTGTTCCCGACTGATGGCAGATGTGCCCCCAGCAGCAGCCTCCTCTGCTGTCCAGTGATGAGCTCCCAGTCTAGCACTTAGGGCCCGTAGAGCCCGAATGCCAAGGTAATGACTTCTGATTGCCAAATGCACTGGGTTGAGATTCCCCATGGACTCGGAGCTCCAAGCATATCTCTGAGGGATAATGGAGCTTGATTGAGATGGGAAAGCCACCCTAAATATGAGCAATTCCATTTCCTGGACTGGGGGGCTAGCTGAAGATAAACGAGAAAGTGAGTTGAGCACCAACATGTATCTCTCCCCTTTTCTCACTGCAGATGCAATGTGACCCACTGGTTTAAATTCCTGTAGCCAGAACTTCCCAGACATGACCACCCTCAAGTTCGAGACAAACTAACTACCTTGCTTACGTTGCTTTTGTTAGGTGTTTTGTTTCAATGATAAAAGTAACTGATTTGTGAGCACTTAAAGCCATACTTTGCATGGTGCTACAGACACAATCATTACACTCAAATAGCCCGGCAGGAAAGCTCAATGTTCTGGTTGCCATCCTGTGAAGAACACTGCGGGGAGGGGGGCCAGTGGTAGTGCTCTGCAAAGGTACTGGGGTCAGCACAGCACCAGCATTGTCAAAATTGCACCCCATTCACATACATCCTAGCAAAGAACAGGACTGGATGGAAGCTAACATGAGTAGTGAACGTGCTTCATGGCAGAGATATCTGTGTTAAGTTACTTGATTGGATGATGAGCAGTAAGCAGCCCTGTCCAGTATTTTGAAGTGGGGCTAGTACACGGAGGATTCACTCAGGGATATCTCTGATGAGATTACCAGAGCAGGACACTGAAATCATCTTCGCACAGCCCACAGATGGGGCGGCTCCTTCCTAGGGAGAAATACTACCTTCTCTCTGTACGGAGGTATCTGAGGAGCACGACACTCATCCTTGCCTTGACGTTGGGAAGGGCTGACTTGGCATCTTACCCCTCACAGGGTAAGCAGCTCTCACAGGGAGGCCCACTGTGGGAAGACTTGAGAAACTAGCTTTTCTCCTTCAGAAGGTTCCACAAGTGGACCTGGAGAGAATCACAGTGAATGTTACCAACTGCCTGGAATATTCTGGTTCTTCTCTTTCTGGTTGCTTATTAATATCAAATATTTCATAAATTTTACTGCTTTGTTGTCATGCCAAGAATTTTATTTTTATTTAGTTTTATATTCATCTTATAAATAAACATTTACTTTTATTCATTTGTTTTCTTTTACTTGGCCTTTTTACGTTTGGTTCAGCCTTTTAATTGTCCCTTGTAGTTTCAAAAAAAGACAGAAAAGACCAGTGCTCTGCCCTCTTTAGATGCTTAATAGAAATCATTTAATTTCTTATCCCTGATGTTTAGTTTCTGGCCTTCAGAGGAAGTAGGAAATGAATGGCTTATTTAAAAAAAGTAATATCGCCTCCTACTTCACTGTTTGTGTATTTACTTTTGCTACATTGTTTCTTCCATCACATAAAACTGAACTCAATTTGAGAAAACATGCTTTTAAAATATCAATTTTATGTTTAATTTTCTTAACATCTCTGATCGTGATGAATAAAACATTTTCTTATTGTTCACAGATGTTAAACTCAGATTTCTTTATTTGCATTTTGTTACACAATGTCTTTTGAGAAAAATATTGCTAAAAGGAAAGTGAGAAAAAATTTTTCCTATTTTGAACAGTTTTTTAGTATGAAATAAAGTGTTTTGAATAATCCTAATTGCCATGAATCACTTTAGTTAACATCTTCCATAACTTCTAATGCCTAATTCAGCAACTTAGCATAAAAATACCATCTTTAAACATTTAAGTCACATGGTGATGAGTCTCCATACTTCTTATTGGGAAACTTTCTTTGAAATGAAATTCTGAAGGATGTGAAGTCAGAAGTGCTATGTAGGCAGAGGGCTGTTTTCCATCCACTTATCCACCCATCCATTATCCATCCATCCATCCATCCATTCATCCATCCATCCATCCATTCACCCATCCATGCATCAACCTCATGCACCCAACCATCATCCATCTGTGCATCAGATCCATGCATCCATCCAGCATCCATCCATCAAACTCACTCACCCATCCATCCATCATCCAACCATCTACCATGCATTCATATGTACATCCCAATATCTGGAGTCCAAACATGTAGTTGATGTTGTAATAATAGATCTTAGAGGTCCAAGACTGAACCACAGGAAGATGACCTCTTAAAAACCTACTCTGAGATTCTATATCCCCATTAAAAATTGTGATAATCAAGGAAACAAATGATAATAGATGCCAGGAAGATGTGGGAAAATATGAACTGTGTCCACTGTTGATTGGGTTATAAACAGTTCAACCACTATAGAAATTAGTATGGAGTCGCCCTCCCCTCCACCACTACAAAAAAATGAAAAAAATATATGACACAGCTATTCTGTGCCTGCCACATACCCAAAGGATTCTGTGTTCTCTCACATGGACACTTGGACAGCCATGTTTAATCGCTCTACTAGTGACAATAACAAGGAAACTGAACCAGCTGATGATGTTAACCAACAAATGGATGGGAGCAAATGTGGTATGTACACAAGGAAATATTTTACACAGAGAGAAATTAAATGGTGAAACTTGCAGAAAATGGATGGTTCTGGTATTATATTGAGATGACCCAGTATCATAAAGACAAAACTCACATGTTCTTTTTTGTATATTGATGGTTTAACATTTAATGTTTGTATATGTGTAAACAAGTGACTAAGATTGAGTATACTATGAATATAGGTAAGAGATCACAAGTCTAGAAAACAAAGAATTAAGAAAGGAGGGCAGTGGAGTTGTATCCATGCCAGTGGATGTCCACACAATCCAGAAGAGAATTTGACATTGCTGCTGCCGCTGTTTCTATTATAGCAATGGCGCCCACCACTGCTACTCTTTCTGGGATTACCATTTCATAATTGCTTACTACAGCTAGCAAAATGGAGACCCTGGCAACAAAAGTAGCTACCACAGTTAGTTAATCTTTCATTCTATTGGGCATGATAAATTTAATTCAGTAGTTATGTACATCTCGATTGGCTTTGAAAATCATAAATTTATAAACTCAAGTTCCAGTTGCTTTTGGGATACTATCTTACAAGGACACCAACGTACAGTGTGACTCAGTTGCCTTTAGCCTACTGGCTATGGGTGAGATAGGACCTCTGTTGGTCTTTTCTGTATCGAACACACAGATTGCAAGCCCAGTGCCACTTTGAGATCTTTGGCAGCAATTAACTATGCAGCTCACACACGATTGAGCCTGTATGAAAATGAGTATTCAGAGACAGGTAATGCCTGGGGGGCACTCACCAACCTAAGACAGAGCACCTGTGTGGCCTGGGCAGACGTCTCCATGACAGGTAAGGTGACCTGCTGACGTCCCACGCAACCCAAGTCAGAAGCTCATTTTTTAATAAAAGGGGGACCTGTAGGGCCCTGGCCCCCATTTTGGGTAACTGCTGCCTTGCTTGTGCACCTTGACCTTGATATTCTCCCTATGCTAATTCCCTGCCAGGTTCCACCCTCCTGAATGCTTAAGAGAAGTTCCTTGTCTGTGTATCCTGAATAGTGGGCGTTAACAGATTAGAAGCAAGATTGTAAAACCTCAGTAGCTAACTTCTGCCCTCCGGGGTCCTCCCATTGTGCTGTAAGCCTGTATTTAAGACCTCCTCCCCCCTTCAATAAATGACATTCGGCATTAAAAAAAAAAGAAAGAAAGGAGGGCAGTGTTTATGATTAAAAGCAGGAATCAAGCTACTGGGGTAGACAAATTTCTAAACAGTCTAATTAAATAAGAAACACAGAGCCAAATACAGGGGTGCAATCTGTAGAGATGAGAGCAATAGCCACTAACTAACCTAAGCTCACCACGTCACTGTTTCTTCCCAAGAGAGCCTCTTCCTATCTAACCTGTGCCTTTATTGCCTTCCGTTCTGCCTTCTCATTGGCTCTAAGCCCAGCCACATCACTTCTTTGTCACTGCCTGTCTATACAGACCTCCAGGTCTCCATGTTTGGTACTGGGATTAAAGGCATGTGTCACCACACTTGGCTGTGTCATTGAACACACAGAGACTCTGCCTGCCATGTGATCGGATTAAGGGCATGTGCTACCACCAGACTTCGTTTTATGGCTGACTATGACCTCTGATCTCCAGGCAAACTTTATTTATTAACATACAAATAAAATATCACATTTCAGCACAAATAAAATATCACCACATACTGGGGTAGGAAGGGCACAAAAGTGGGATGAATATTTGGAAGAAGGGGAGAGAAAAAACAAATAAACTGTCTTGAAAATGAAACCCAATTCTTTGTAACCTGGAAAAAAATAAGTAATAAGCAAATGGAACTTATTTTCTTGAAAGATGTGTTCCTTATCGAAATAATCAAACAGCAAAAATGTAATTTTAATTAAGATATTTGACAGGAGAAAGTAATAAAAGCATAGAATAAGGTGGTGTGGTCCAGCCACAGTGTCAAGAGAGACATCTCCTAAGAAACTAAGAAGCAGTGGTGGGGCTGTGAAAACAAATGGGAGCTTCTGATGACAGATGTCGGAGGGGAAATCTGTACAAGAAGAAAGTTGCATAAAAAATGCAATGAAAGGAGGACCCCCCCATTCATAAACATCTTATTTAATACATGAGATTGTGGCTCGATGTAAGATCAACTTGACAAGGAGAACTTCTGCCTTCTTCCTTTACAGGCATTAAAAAAACAACAAAATGCTGAAATAATCATTTGAAACAATTAGCTCCACAATACTGAAGATTTTCCTATTGATTTAAAGAAATTCTTGCCCTGGGATATAGATAAGACCAAGGTCTCTCATTTCTTTAGAAAATGACTATGGATCCCTCTCTCTGGATAAACACTAAGCTCACCTATAATTTGTTGATTGGAAGTTGCATGTCTTCTTGGGAAGCAGTTTACTTGTCAAACAATAGTTATACAACTCACTTCTCATCTGTTTTTCCAAATACTAAACTCCTGTTATGGTACAAATTGTGCCTATTTTAAATAAATACCCTGACTAAAAGATTCAGATTTCAAATCATGACAAACTTTCTCCCCCTGGCATCCTTCTTCTAGGACATGAGTGAAAGTGACCTGGTTTGCTCCTGTAGCATAGCACCTACTTTCCTTTATTGAAAGGCTATCCTATTAGCTTGATTTAGTAAGAGGTGGTAGCTAAAGAGATGTAGAGTCCAGATGAAGGCTTTAATTTTTTAATTCCCCTGCTGATACACAATGTGAAACTCTCAAACTGGTTTAATTGAGGAAGGGTAGGTGGCACATGGAGCATCCTGTGATAAGAACTCTATGTTTAAGTGACCACTCTTGCTTCGGTA
Source organism: Peromyscus aztecus (assembly GCA_902168405.1). Taxonomy (NCBI): domain Eukaryota; kingdom Metazoa; phylum Chordata; class Mammalia; order Rodentia; family Cricetidae; genus Peromyscus; species Peromyscus aztecus. Next base: position 7,189 of record CABHPQ010187311.1, read on the forward strand.
CAGTGGGGTGACTGGGAAGAATCAAATGGAGCCTTGAAATGAGGGATGACACTGACTTGGCTTTGGATGGCCACAGGAGACACGGTTAGAATGCAGAGGTTCCAAGTGACCCATAAGATAAACAGTGGGAGGTAGAAAGATGAAGTAGGGCGGGCAGTCAGAAGAGGGAACCCCAAACAAACCCCTCCTTCCTCACCGAGTTGGCTCTTATTTTTAGAACTCTTAAGTTGTTTCTCTAAATTACTGGAGTACCACTTCTGAAAAGCTTGCAATAAAACGTTGTGTATGGAATTCCAGGGCAGCGCTCTGGGTCTCCAGTCTGTTTCAGTTTATAGATAGCTTTTATAAGATACTTGCTAGCCAGACAAATTAATATTATAATCATCTTTTTCTGGGTTAAAGTGTATTAATGCAGAATGTTTTTCATTTGAAGTGAACATAAGAGAAGATATTTTCTGCAATCTTAACAGTTCCATATGATCATAGAACTCAGATTTCTCAACTTTGTATAAGATATACAGTGTATATAAGATGTATATTGTATATTAAAGCATATATAAGAATATGCATATGCATTAATATCCAAAGCATATACACAGTGTATATAAGATATGTATATAAGAATAACTTGATGGTTAAAAATTACATATGAAATATGCTATTCTTTGATATATGGAGTTATTTTTGCAAGGTAGCCTGGGAGATTCAAAGTGACTAGCCACAAAAGTGTTCCTAGCTCTGGACTGGTGTCCCCCTAAGTGTGTGTGTGTGTGTGTGTGTGTGTGTGTGTGTGTGTGTGTGTGAGAGAGAGAGAGAGAGAGAGAGAGAGAGAGAGAGAGAGAAAGTAATGATATAATGTGTGACCTACACTGGGCTGTGTATGTAGAAGAGGAATTGCTAAGTTGTTAGGTCATGGGTTCTTCATGTGTTCATGTGAACTCATGCGTGCTATGGGATGGTCTGTATGTCAAATTACTCTGATTGGTCAATAAATAAAACACTGATTGGCCAGTGGCTAGGCAGGGAGTATAGGCGGGACTAACAGAGAGAATTAAAAGAACAGGAAGGTGGAAGGAGATACTGCCAGCCACCGCCAGGACAAGCAGCATGTAAAGATGCTGGTAAGCCACGAGCCACGTGGCAAGGTATAGATTTATAGAAATGGATTAATTTAAGATATAAGGACAGTTAACAAGAAGCCTGCCACGGCCATACAGTTTGTAAGCAATATAAGTCTCTGTGTTTACTTGGTTGGGTCTGAGTGGCTGTGGGAATGGCAGGTGAGAGAGATTTGTCCTGACTGTGGGCCAGGCAGGAAAACTCTAGCTACACATGCCTATAAATGAACATACATTAAACTTTACTCAGTGCCGCTTGGTTTCACTCTAGGAAGGAGACGGTGCATGTTCCCATCAAATGTAGATTGTAGTAGGAAGTTTTTCTGTGTCCTGCCCCGTCCTTCAGCTGCCCAGACCCAAATAAACACACTGAGACTTAATATTAATTATCAACTATATGGCCTATGGCAGGTTTCCTGCTAGCTGTCTCTTATAACTTAACCCATTTCTATTGATCTATAAGTTGCCACATGTTCCATGGCTTTACCTGTGTGCCATTACATGCTGCTCTCTGGATGGCGGGATGGCATCTCCCCTACCTCTCCTTTCTCCTTTCCTATGTCTCTACTTGATTTCTCATCTGCCTCTAAGCTGCCTTGCCATAGGCCAAACAGCTTTATTTATCAACCAATCAGACCAACACATACTGGCAGCATGCAGAAAGACATCTTAAAGCAGCAGATAGATGAGGAATTATGTGTCTTCATATCCCTCTGAATTCTTATTGTTTATATTTTCATATTTTGCAGACAGTAGGTGATAGAACTGTCCTATAGTATCAGATTCCCAGTGAGTTAGCATATATACCCATAGGTGCACTACACACTAGAGTGTTGTCACATAAACTCTGCTCAGAATTTGCCTATACTTCCTTCATTGCTCATTTCTGTCACAACTCATTGTTCTGAGCTCTGGCGGTCCTCTTTGGATCTCTAACCTGTAAGCATCACCTCTCCATCTGCTTGCTCAATTTTATGCCTAAACAGTCATGTTAAAGAATTCTGCTTATGTCTTACTCCACATTTCCTCCTTCAGACAATGACGGGCTTATGAGTACCATGAAGAGTCATACAGGAGAGTTCATTGCTGCCTAGTGGGACCATCCTGCAGAATTCTGCCAGGCCTCTGTCATGGAAGCAGTCAAGGCAACCGTGCCATTGGCAGAAGGATCTGTGAACTGGCCTCATGGGTCTGCGTTCCTTACCCATCACTAGCCTTGAACTAGCAATCTGTTTACACATCATGATATATATCATTTCTAGAATGTCTCATGTTGTTGGTTACCTTGTAAAGCTGCTGCTTGAATTCTGTCTCATGGTCAAGAGACTCTGTGAATCATTTATTATTGCTGCATAGTATTCCCTGGGACAAACTTCCACAGTTTAAGCATTTGTCCACTGAAGAACACCTGGATTATACCCAGATTATTTATTAAAAGTAAATGTAGAATGGATATGATTTTCAGAATAAATTCACCAGCAGATAAGTTTTGAATTACATCCAAAAGTTTCATGCTTAGTTTCATAAAAAGCAGGCTCCCATGTAGTACGGCTGTATCTTTCCACACTCCATCCATTGTTCTACAATTGATACTACATCATTGAATCTTTGATAGCATTCTTCCTATGCCTAGACAGTAGGCTCAATTTCAAATCAGAGTCCTCGTTCCAATGTCCTGTCTTATCATTTATAACTATTGTCTGCTCTCAACAAATATGATAAATGATAAGGAATACTTATGATATCTCTTAATTTTAGAGGGCATGGATAGCCTTCATGAGCCATAGTACAACAAAGATCACTCAAAATCCCACTGAGCAGTAATCAGAAAAAAATTCTGCTCATCACTTTGCATTTTTATTTAAAATTCATTAATGTTTATTGTAACTTGAAGGAATCCAAAGAGAGGTAGAAGAGGAGACATAAAAGGCCTGACATCCATCTCAGGATGGTGGAGAGACACTAACCACACCAGTTTTTCTCTTTCTTTCTTTCTTTCTTTCTTTCTTTCTTTCTTTCTTTCTTTCT
>CABHPQ010187315.1:0-17151 GCA_902168405.1 Peromyscus aztecus
CAAATAACACAACTCAAAACCAAAGATAGACATTACCTCACAGCAAAAGGTTGGGAAAAGGTTTTTCAATAAAATGGGCCTAAGTAGAAAGCTGGTGTAGCTATCCCGATAGCTAACAAAAATAGATTTCCAACCAAAATTAATCAAAAGAAACAGAGAAGGCTATTTCATATACATCAAGGGAAAAATACACCAAGATGATGTCTCAATGAACATCTATGCCCCAAATGTAAAAGAAACATTACTAAGGCTTAAATCACACCTAGACTCCTACGAAGAATAGTGGGAGACTTCACTCTCACCAATAGACAGGTCATCCAGACAGAAACCAAATAACAAAATAACAGAACTAGCAAATTCAAATGGACCTAACAGATATCTACAAAACATTTCCCCAAAACACAAGGAATATACCTTCTTCTCAGCACCACAAGGAACCTTCTCCAAAATTGACCATATATTCTGTCTCAAAGCAAATCTCAATAGATAGAAAAATTGATATAACCCCCTGTATCTTATCAGACCACTATGGCTTAAAGCTGGATTTCAACAGCAAAAGAAACAATAGAAAGCCTACAAACTTGTGGAAACTGAACAGCTCTCTAGTGAGTTACAACTGGGTCAAGAAAGAAATAAGAAAGAAGTTAAAGACTCCTAGATTCAATGAAAATGAATGCACAACATACCCATACTTATGGGTCACAATGAAAGCTAAAAGAAAAGTTTATGGCACTAAGTGCCTTCATGAAGAATTTGGAGAGATCTCATACAAGTGACTTAGAGCACACTGAAAGCTCTACAGCAAACAGAAGCAGACCCACCGAAGAGGAGTAGATGACAGGAAATAATCAAACTGAGGGCTGAAATCAATAAGACAGAAACAAAGAGAAGAACACATAGAATCAATGAAACAAAGAATTGGTTCTTTTAAAAAATCAACAAAATAGACAAACCCTTATCTAAATCAACTAAAAGGCACAGAGAGAATACCCAGATGAACAAAAGCAGAACTGGAAAGAGGGACATCACTCCAAGGAAACCCAGAGAATCGTCAGGTCATACTTCAAAAACATGTCATCCACAAAATTGGAAAATCTAAAATAAATGGACAAATTTCTTGATAGATATCACTTGCCAAGGTTAAATCAAGAACAGATACACAATTTAAATACATAGATAACTATAGATGAATTTCTAAATGGTCTTATTAAATAAAAAACACAGAGCCAAATATAGGGGTGAAAGTCTTAGAGAGATCAGGGAAATAGGGAAAGCTATCAGCCAACCTTACCTCACCAATTCTGCAGCTTCCAAATGCGAGCTACTTCCTGTCTTACCCACACCTTTATTGTCTTACTGTTCTGCCCTCTCATTGGCTATCTTAGCCCAGCTACCTCACTTCCTTGTCACTGTCTGTCTGTACAGATCTCCAGGTCTCTATGGTTGGTACTGGGATTAAAGGCATGAGTCACCACGCTTGACTCTGTTCCCTAGTATGGCCTTGAACACACAGGGACCCTGCCTGGTAAGTGATCAGATTAAGGACATGTGCTGCCTGACTTTTTGTTTATTTAAAATGGCTGGCCTTTTACCCTAATCTCCAAGCAAGCTTTATTAAAGCACAAATAAAATATCACCACAGATAATCCCAAAAAAATAGAAGCACTCACAAAATGCCTCCCAACCAAAAAGAGCCCAGGGACAGACAGTTTTAACATAGAATTTTACCAGACTTTCAAAGAAGAGCTAATACCAATACTCTTCAAATTATTCCTCAAAATAGAAACAAAAGGAACAATGCCAAATTCTTTCTATGAGGGCACAGTTACCCTCATACCCAAACCACACAAACACTCAACAAAGAAAGAGAATTACAGACCAATTTCACTCATGAACATTAATGCAAAAATAAAGCCCTGGCAAACTGAATCCAAGAACACATCAAAAAGATCACCATGATCAAGTAGGCTTCATCCCAGAGAGGCAAAGGTGGTTCAACACATGAAAATCTGTCAATGTAATCCACCAAATAAACAAACTGAAAGAAAAAAAAAAACATGATCATCTCATTAGATGCCAGAAAAGCCTTTAACAAAATCTAACATCCCTTCATTATAAAAGTCTTGGGGAGATCAAGGATACAGGGACATACCTATACATAATAAAAGCAATATACAACAAGCTGACAGCCAACATCAAATTAAATGGACATAAACTCAAAGCAATTCCACTAAAATCAGGAACAAGACAAGGTTCCACTCTCTCCATACCTCTTCAATTTAGTACTTGAAGTTCTAACTAGAGCAATAAGACAACTGAAGGAAATCAAGGAAATACAAATTAGAAAGGAAGAAGTGAAAGTATCATTAGTTGCATTTGATATAATAGTATACATAAGTGATCCCAAAAACTCTACCAGGGAACTCCAAAACTAGTAAATACTTTTAGCAAAGTGGCTGGATACGAGATTAACTCAAAAAAAAAAAATCAGTAGCCCTCCTATATACAAATGATAAATAGGTTGAGAAAGAAATCAGATAATCAAAACCGTTTACAATAACTTAAATAACATAAAATATCTTGGTGTAACTTTAACCAAGCAAGTAAAAGACCTGTATGACAAGAACTTCAACTCTTTAAAGAAAGAAATTTAAGAAGATCTCAGAAGATGGAAAGATCTCCTATGCTCATGAATTGGCAGCATTAACATAGTAAAAATGATCATCTTACCAAAAGTAATCTACAGATTCAATGAAATCCCCATTAAAATCCCAACATTTCTTTCAGACCTTGAAAGAACAATACGCAACTTCATAAGGAAAAAAAAATCAAGATAGCTTAAAAAGTCCTATACAATATAAGAACTTTTGGAGGTATCACCACCCCTGAATTCAAGCTCTACTACAGAGTTACAATAACAAAAACCATATGGTACTGGCATAAAAACAGACAGGTGGATCATTGGAATCAAATTGAAGAGCCAGGTATAAATCTATACACCTATGGATGCCTGATTTTTGACAAAGAAGCCAAAATTGTACAATGGAGAAAAGAAAGCATCTTCAACAAATGGTGCTGGTCCAACCCATCACCACACATTGATCCATATGTATTACCCTGCACAAAACTCCAGTCCAAGTGGATTAAAGACATCAAAATAAATCCAGATACACTGAACCTGATAGAAGAGAAAGTAGAAAATAATCTCTAATGCATTGACACAGGAGACAACTTCCTGAACAGAATACCAATAGCAGAGGCACTAAGATCAACAATCAATAAATGAGACCTCATAAAATTAAAAAGTTTCTGTAAAGAAAGGACACAGTCAATAGGACAAAATGTCAGCCAAAATAATGGGAAAAGATCTTCACCAATCCACATCTAACAGAGGGCTGATTTCCAAAATATATAAAGAAGTCAAGAAAGTAGACATCAGAAAAACCAAACAATCCAATTTAAAAATGGGATACAGATCTAAACAGAGTTCTCAATAGAGAAATCTCAAATGGCAGAGAAACACTTAAAGAAATGTTCAACATCCTTAGCCATCAGGGAAATGCAAATCAAATGACCCTGAGATTCCATCTTACACCTGTCAGAAAGGCTAAGATCAAAAACACAATTGACAGCTCATGTTAGAGGGGATGTGGAGGAAGGGGAAACACTCCTCCATTGCTGTTGAAAGTGAAAACTTGTATTGCCACTTTAGAAGTAAGTGTGATGATTTCTCAGAAACTCAGAATCAATCTACCACAAGACCCAGTTATACCACTCTTGGGCATATACCCAAAGAATGCTTAATCATACCACGAGGACATTTACTCAACTATGTTTATAGTAGCTTTATTTCTAATAGTCAGAACCTGGAAACAACTGTCCCTCAACTGAGGAATGGATAAGGAAAATGTGGTACATTTACACAGTGGAGTAATGCTCAGTGGTAAAAAACAAGAACACCGGGGAATTTGTAGTCAAATGGATGGAACTAGTAAAAATCATCCTGAGTGAGGTAATCCAGGTAGAGAAAGACAAACACTACCTTGTACTCACATATAAGTGTATATTAGCTGTAAAATAAAGGATAACTATGCTACAATCCACAGACCCAGAGAGACTAGGTAACAAGGAGTGTTCATGGGGGGACACCCAGATCTCCCTGAGAAGGGGAAATAGAAGAGATTTCATAAGTAGACTGAAAGTAGGTGTGGATGGGATCATGAGCAACCAGGTTTGGAGGGGTTGAGGGGGAGAGTACAGAAAGACACTACTGAAAGGGGGATCATTTCTGGGTCAGGTAATAACTTGAGCAAGGGAATCTATAAGGAAGTCCCCAGCTTAGACTTCTAGCAATAGCAGATACATAGCCTCAACTGGCTATCTCCTGTGACTAGATTGATGCCTGGCCCAATTGTCCTCAGAGAGATGTCTTCTGTAGCAACTGATGGAAACATATGCAGACCCACACAAGCATTAGGTAGAGTTCAGGGAATCCTGCATAAGAGGGGGAGAACAGATTGTATGAGCCAGAGATGTCAGGGACACCACAAAAAAAACTCACAGAATCAACTAACCTGGGCTTATAGGGGCTCACAGAGACTGAACTACATACAGCCAGGGAGCCAGCATGGGACTGACCTAAGGCACTCTGCATATATGTTACAGTTGTACAGTCTGGTCTTCTTGTGGGACTTCTAATAGTTAGAACAGTGGCTGTCTCCAACTCTTTTCCAGACTTTTGGGACCCTACTACTCATACTGGGTCACCTTGGCCAGCCTTAATAGATAGGGTGGTTCTTAGTCTTACTGCAACTTGATAAACCATATTTTGTTGACACTCAAGGGAGACCTGCCCTTTCCTAAACAGTAATGAAGGGGGAGTGGGTTGGGGAATGATAACAGAGGGTGTAGGGGCTGGGAGGAGAGGAGGAAGGGGAAACTGTGGCTGGGATGTAAAATTAATTAAATAATTTTTAAAAATGTTTGAAAGGAAAAGGACCGGTAGTCACCAGTAGCTCATTATCAGCACCACAGAATGTTCTTTCCCTGGGTTAATGCAATTGTCATATGTTTAAACCTTTGCCTTAATTACTATTAAAATTAAGCATCAGGCTTGACTGAAAATCCCCTGATGATTTATTTCCTAGAGGATGTTGACAGTTGGGGAAAACCCTAGGAAAAACAAAGGTATTCCTAAACTCCAACAGTCAGAATAACAATGTGGATGTCTAGGATTCTCATTACAGGCAGTATATTTATGGTGAGCATGCCATTTATTACTTTACCAGTTCATTCCTTTATCATTGTGACAAGATACCCTGGTACATGATGTAAACGGTGCAGGGGTATATACTAAACCAGTCAGAGTGTTGACATTAGAGAGAAGATGCTTGAAAAGTAAAAACTAGTACAATGCCTCTCCACCAGGAACAAACTTACACTTGGTTGGATTGCTCGTGTGAAGGACAGTGTACAGTATTACCAGACAAAAGCCAAGCATGGAGTGGAGGTGGCCAGAAAGCTCTCCCCCTAGCTGAGGGTCTATTGGCAACTGGAGTCTGCCATAAAAGGGACTGCCCACACTCCAGCAGATGAGTCTACATGCAGGCCCGTAATGACGTCACAAAGTGGACTCCGCATAGGGTGGGGAGGAAGAACACATGAAACTGGGGAGAAACCGTGCTAGTAGAGGAAAGTGAAGAATGGGAGTCTCAGAAATGGAAATTGGGCTTGATCAAAATATATTATATGCATGTATAAAATTCTCAATCGGTAAAAAAGAAAATTAAGGAAAAACAAAAATGTATTTCACTTAACTTTCAAAAATACAGTATCCTTAGTTAGTTTAAATATATCCTAGTAAAGGTTATCTTTCACTGAGTATTTTTTTTTATCTTTTTAAAATTTTTTATTTTTTTGATTTAATTTCTATTTTTACCCTACAGGTCTTTTGTGTATACATTATGACTTCCAGTTTTGGTTTTTATGGGATTCTTGAGTGTGCAAATGAGTGGATCTCTGATGTCTATATCTGTTTCTTGTGCCTCTTCTTGGGCTTTTTTATTTTTGTTTGTTTTGTTCTATTCCTGGTGTGTTTGTTATTGTATTATCTTATTCAATTTTATTTATTTATTTATTTATTTATTTATTTATTTATTTATTTATTTTTATTATTATTTTCTGATGGGAGACAGAAATGGGGTGGATCCTGAGGAGAGGTGAGGTGAGAAGGAACAGGGAGGAGTAGAGGAAGGGAAAACTGTAATCAGGATACATTAAGTGAAAACAAAATCTACTTTTTTTTCCAGAGGAAGAGGTAACTTTATTCACTACTGGTGGGATTGCAAACTCATGTAGCCATTGTAGAAATCAGTGTGGACATTTCTCGAGAAACCAAAAACATGACAAGTGTACAACATTCTTGAGTGTACATCAAAGGACACCAAGGAGATACTGGCCATCCACACTCTTCACTGCACCATTCAAAACAGCCAGGAAATGAAACAAGCCTATAGATCCATCAACAGGTGAATATATTTTTAAATTGTTATACAGATACACAACTAAATTTTATTCAGCTACAAAGGAAGAGATACTAAATTTGTAGGAAAACGTATGCAACTGGACAGCATTGTGTTACGCTGCATTGTGGTTTGATTTCTACTGCTGTGATCAAAACCATGACCAAGAGCAACTTGGGTGATGAAGGCTTATTTCATAATACAGTTTATAATACCGAAGGAAGAGAAATCCTGGCAGAACACAAGGCAAAATCTAAAGTAGAAGCTGTGAAGGAGTGCTTCTTATTGGCTAGCTCTTCATGGCTTATTCAGCCTGCTTTCTGATGTAACTCAGGACTATCTGCCTAGGAGCGGTAAATCAATCCTTAATCAAGAAAATTTCCTGAAGACCAGTCTGATGGAGACATTTTTTCAATTGAGGCTCCCTCTTTGAAGATTATTCTAAACTGTGTCAAATTGACAAAAAAGCTACTATCACAATTAACTCCTTGTCAACATGACACACAAACACATCACTACCTGATTACCTTTCCTTTTCTGTTTATCCACAAGAGCTTATTTTAACATCACAATATAAAATATAATATAACTTACATTTTTGTTTTCAGAGCTTTTTTTCTTTTCATTGAAAATGTTTTTTCCCCTCACATAATATTTGACTATGGTTTCCCCTCATTCTACTTCTCCCCACCTCCCTCCCATCCAGATCTAACCCCTTTCTGTCTCTCATTAGAAAACAAACAGAGTTAAAGGTCAACATAAAATAAAATGAAATAAAAATTTGCACATTCAGAACCCCTCATAAAAATCACATATGTGTTATATATATATATGTATATATATTATAAACATACATATGTAATAATTAAACTAGAAGCTGTAATATATATGCAAAGTATATTATTTCCACCTTCTCTTCTGCAGAGTTCCCTGAGCCCTGAGGGAAGGGATTTGATGGAGACATCCCATGTAGGGCTGAGTGTTCCAAGGTCTCTCAGTCTCTACGTAATGTTTGGCGGTGGGTCTTTGTATTTGTTCCCATCTTCAAAAACAGGAAGCCTCTCTGATGATGGCTGAGCAAGGCACTGATCTATGAGTACAGCAGAATGTCATTAGGAGTCACTTTATTACTATCTTCTTTTAGTAAAACAGTCTTTCACTGAGTCTTTAAAAATAGTTAATAAAGCAAAGTAGTAGTGTAGATCATCTGACAATCATTCCTAGTGTACATAATAAAAATGTTTCTCACATTCTTACACCAGTCTAGGGCTGAGCCCACCAGTGATATGGTTCAGCAGGTAAAAGGACTTGCTGCACCATATATTCAGCAAGCAGACTCTCAAAGAAAACTGACTGTTCTTCCTCCAGAAACCATTAAGTGGCAATGTCAATATCTCCTCAGCTAGGGACCAGAGTTCACAGTCACCTCCCCTTTCCATGACTGAATGTTGGCTCACTCAATCTGATGCTGGTGTTGTGTAGACAACCACCGCTGCTGTGAGATTATAGGTGCAATAGTCCTGTCATATACAGAAGATATGATTTCATGTCTGTCCTCCCAGATGTCCGACTCTTATAATCTACAGGTCCTTTTCTATAATAGCCCCTGAGCTGTAGTTGTAAGTTTCTCTGGTCCCACCCAGCCCTGCAGTCCCATGTTTCTCTAGTCCAGCCAAGCCCCGAAGTACCACAGCCACTTTTAAAATAATCACTCAAAAAGTTCATATTAATTGCAAATTATATGGCCTATTGGCTCAGGCTTCTTGCTAGCTAGCTCTTACAACTTAACTCAGTCCATTTATATTAATCTATGCAATGCCACATGGCTTCGTGGCTTACCAGTACTTTCACATCTTGCTTCTCTTGGTGGCAGCTCACAACGTCTGCCCCACTCACCTTTCTTCTCCTCTCTCCAGTTGGAATATACCACTTAACCTTATTCTGCCTTATCATTGGCCAAACAGCTTTATTTATCAACCAATCAGAGCAACATATATTCACAGCATACAGAAAGATATCCCATAGCACTGAACCTTGGGAAGAGGCCATGATACAGATGTCTCATAGTGGCAGAAAATTCCACAGAGATTTATTTTCTGGACTTAGACCAGTTGTGAGCTTCTATGTTAACTGAAATCCACTGCACATGGAAATTTCTCTGATGAGGTGTAAAAGCTGCACTAATCTCTGAGTATGGAGATATGAAATTAGAGGGCAGTTTCATGCTACGCCCACTTAGCAAAATAATAGTAGTAGGCTACCCCTGGAACCAATGAGATCCCCAACCATGTGTTCTTAGCCAGACTTATGGAGCCAGGCATGTCCTGTCCTGAGGGGCAAGCCTTAAATGCAGTCCTTTTGCTAACCTCCTGCACTCATGAGCATGCCTTGCCTTTCCGTTACTACAGATCACAGGATTTACAACTAGCAAAGACTGTGGATGAATTTTTCCCTTCGCCAGTTGGAATATCACTTTCTGGTACCATAAGAGTTATCTAGCAGGGAGACATATCCTAATCAGTACCAACTTGATTTTTCCATGTCCGGTGACCAAACAGTGTGGTGTCTTTAGCAATAGGCTCTTACCATCAACTTCTGGTTTGTAACCAAGAGTGATGATAATAGCCTATATTGTTTTGGATGTGTCTGGGACATCCCTGATCAAGGACTCAAGGGAAGGTATCCCACTGAGATTTTTATTTGGCCACCCAGTGCTTCTGGGAGATGCATGTATGGGGGGGGGGCCTGTAAAATAGTAGGTTTCTATAAGCCTTTTTCAAATATCTTTAGAGTTAGTTATTCTTCTTCCCACCTCCTCCGCAACACTATGACCCCACATCCCTTCTCCCCTAAACCCCTCCCCATGGGGCTGGAAAGATGGCTCAGCTAAGATCTGGTAATGGCCTTGCAGGGGACTGAGTTGGGTTGCTCTCACTCCTGTCACAAAGCTCACAGTCACCTGTAACTGCTGCTCCAGGGATATCTGACACCTCTGGCCACCTTGAACACCTACATACGTGGAAAAAAAAGATAAAATTATAAAAATAAATCTTTTTAAAAATACAATCTCCCTGCATCCTTCTACCAAAAATTTTAATGAGACCAATAAATGAGTAAATTTAAAGGATACGAAAATCAACATAGAAAACCAGTAACATTTCTAAACTCCAAAAATAACCCGAGAAATAAAACAACCTCATGTTTAATAGCTACAAAAAAGCAAATGAATAAACTGAATTCTTTTTAATTTGAAATTAATTTAATCAAAAAATGAGAGCTTTCTGGAAAAGCTATAAAACATTAATGAAGAAAATTGAAGGTGACAGGAAATATAAAGATTCCATGCTCACAGACTAGAAGAACTAATATCTCTAAAATAACCACAATACCTCAAATGATCTATAGCTTCAATATAACCCCTAACAAACAGCAAGACGTTTATCACAGAACCAGAAAAAAATACTCCTAAAGTCATATGGAACCACAAATGACCTTCAGTAGCCAAAGCAATCGTAACCAGAAGAGCAAAGCTAAAAGTATAACACACTCAAAACTGTATTGCTTAAAATAGCATACAGTCATGGTAAAAAATAGTCATATAGAAAATAATAGGGCAATAGCATAAGTGATATGGACAAGAGAATAAAGAATGTATATTAGGGAAAGAATAGTCACTCCAAAATTGATGATGGGAAACATGAATGCCCACATGCAAAAACATACCAGACACCTATTTCACACCACTTTGAAGAAAATGTAGTCAACATTTTCTATGACTTTGGTATGAGCAAAGATTTTTTTATAAGAATTCTAAGGCACAGGCAAAAAGTAAAATAAAATTAGATGAATATGTTGAAATGAAAATTCATTTGTTAGACAGTAAAGGAACAAGAGTGAAGAAGAATACAGAATGGAGAAATTACTAGAGAAATAGATATTGAATCAGTGGTTAGTGTTCAGAGTCTAGGGATCTCAAAAGTAAGAGGGAAAACAGAAAATGGTAAATACATAAAATTTTTTATAAGGAAACATATAAATGGTCAACAGGTTTATGGTAAATGTTAAATATAACTATTAAACAGGAAACTGTTAATCAAAATCATAATGACATGTTAATTACCCCAATTAGAATGCCTACTCTGAGAAAGGCAAATATATCAAATGTTGGTGTGGATGTGGGGAAATTATCATGTCTAACTGGTAGATGAATAGGTTAATATAGCACTTATGGAAAACAATGTGGAAGTCATTCAAAAGATGAAAAATAGTATACCCAAAGGACTCTACACCTTCTTACAGAGATACTTGCTCATTAATGTTTATTGCTGCTCAGTTCATAATAGCCAGAATTTGAAAAAAGCCTAGATGTCCATCAACTGATGAATGGATAGAGGTATGATTGATGTATTGTTTGTATTGGTGTTTCTTTGTGTACGCCCATCTTCTGGAGCATGCATCTCATTTTTGGAACTACAAGATGTAAATTAATAGAAGAGTGTAAAATTTATTCCAAGCAGCAGGGAAGCAGGGTCAATAGGTATAAAATTATGGTTATATAAGAATAAATAGTGGGTGAAAAGTATGGTGAGTGTGGTTATCAATGCTATGTGTACACTGCAATCTAACTACACAAGATTGTGTTGTTATTTTTTACTACAGTGAAATAATAAATATTTAAGGTGATGCATATGCTAAACCCTGATATGGTCATTGCATGTTGTATACATTCATCAAAGTTTCATACTGTGCCACATAATTATGCAGGATCATTATACATGGATTAAGAACAGAACCTCGGGGTGGGAGAGATTGCCTCCTTGCATATCAGAGGGCTCACAACCACCTATAACTACAGCTCTAGGAAATCTGACACCCTCCTCTGGCCTCCGCAGGCACTTGAACACACACACACACACACACACACACACACACACACACACTGTTAATTTATTTGATGATACATTTGTAAAAATGTTCACATGAACTCTCTCTCATGCAGCAAAAATACAAGGCCTCTGATTCCAAATGAAATCACTACACTGTATAAAGTGCCGATCCAGAAATCAGGATTCATTCTGCTTGTCATATAATTTCATTCAACATTTAGAAGATATTGTCCATTAAATAATTCATGTCCTGAACACAAAGCCCTTCTTGGGCGATTTATTTCAGAATTTTAAATTGGAGAAAATATCCCCTAATGAACTGAATGCTTCTTCTGGTTCAATAATGAGGCTCATTTCTCTTTTTGCTCCTGTTAGTAGAAATTTCACGGCTTAACCTGAAGAACAATCACAAAAAGTATTATGCTAACCTCATGACAATGACAGCTATAGCTTCCATCGTTGGTGAGTTTGATGTTCCATATCAATCTGAATCTTTTTGATGGAAAGAGAATCAAACACAAATTTATTTGGTAAATTAACATACCATGAATAATATGCTGTACATGCTTCACAAGTGACAAAGTTTCAAATAGCTTTATATGTAATAGCTCACCACTTATGAAATAAATTATTAATATATAAGATTACTTGTGAAGCCATGCCCAGTGGGTGTAAACACCTCATTTCATTTATATGACTGCTTAAGTAGAATGGGAAGATTTTTTTTAAAGGTCTCATTTGGTCTTGATTTGACTCTTAATGCTTTTCCAAATTTTTGAGATTTTAGAAAGCATCCAATCTTCTACCCTAAAAAAGTTGAAACTCAGTATCATTATTCTAAGTCACTAGTGCAGCTGATTAACAACAGAACAAAAGTTTACATAGAAAAAAGGAGTAAATCCTTCTAAGGAAAAAAATTGAATTATTTGCATCAAAGTGAGACAATCTTCAAATGTTTGTTTCTAAAATAATTAATTGGAAGAATTGGTCAAAACAATTAATAAGGAAAGTAGTTATACATTTGAAAAGGAACAAGGAGAAGGGGGGGACTGAAAGGAGGAAGTGATGTAATTATATCTCAAAAACAGAAAAGATCATTTTTAAAGATAAAAAGTAAAATAAAAATTGAAAGCCTATTGCTTACGCTTATGCAGAGCTTTCCTAAAGAACAAATAATAAGCATGAAAGTAAACTGAAGAGTAAATTCTTAATTTTTGGCCCTGTTGCATTTTTGTGAATAATGACTACATAGTGATATTATAAGTAATGTATTCAAACAATGTGAGTCAGCTATTCTAACCCTGTATGTGCCTATTAGAGAAAATATTCAGGTTTGCAGTTTTTGCTACTAAAATGTGAAACAGATAGCTATAAACTAAACAGTAGTCACATGCATGCTTTAGTTTAGGTCCCTCTGCCCTGCTTCTGAAAAAAAAGAAATACCAGAAAAAAATGTGTAAGTTGAAAAACTCAGCCTCATTTTTTCCTCTTGGTTCCATTTTGCTGTAACCATCTTGTATGGGATAACTTGCAGTAAAGACATTTGGAAACATCATATGGAAATCTGCTATCAAAACTTTCTAAAATACATACAAATACATATATGATGAGAGTTTAAATGTAGTCACCCTGGAATAAAGCAACAATGTCCTTACTGAAAACCATAGGTTAATAAAAACTTGTCCAGTGCAGACCCAGTTCAGGAATGGGTTGTCTGTTTGAGTGTTATCGGCAAGCAAGCTCCCATAGAACACCCAATCATTGGAAACTTTTGATAATGCTTCTTGGCACCCTACAAAACTGACATGGGTATACATATGTAATGTGTCTACTATCTGCCAGCCTGTACTACCTGGTAAGTGGTTAAAAGAATAGTACTTTGATCCAGACAAAATCCTTGCTCTACTGAACCTACTAGGAATCAGACATGTACTCTACAGAGTAAGGAATATATGAATATAAACAAGTATAGATTCCAAAATAAAGGAACACTTTTTAAGAGTGTATCAGGGGACTATTTCAACCACCTTTTTTTAAAACTTAAGAATAAGTTCACCCAAGAAAGCTGTGTTCAGACTGAAGTAGAAAAGATGGAGAGAATGAATGAGGTACATTAAACAAATATCCCAGAGAGATTAAACAACATATTCTGAGAAACTAGAACCACAGAGCCAAGAGATGTGGGACGGGCAGAACTGCATGAACCTCTTGATAATCTACTGGAGGCAGACGTGTCAGCAGTGCATAAAGCAAATGCTGGAGAGGTATGTGTCAGCTGAAGGAACACTTTTTAAGCCATGCTAAGCCACTGCCAGCCACCGCCAGGACAAGCAGCATGTAAAGATGCCGGTAAGCCACGAGCCATGTGGCAAGGTATAGATTTATAGAAATGGATTAATTTAAGATATAAGGACAGTTAGCAAGAAGCCTGCCACTGCCATACAGTTTGTAAGCCATATAAGTCTCTGTGTTTACTTGGTTGGGTCTGAGCGGCTGTGGGACTGGCAGGTGAGAGAGATTTATCCTGACAGTGGGCCAGGCAGGAAAACTCTAGCTACACTAAGCCTTTATTCTCATAGCAGTTAAAGCCATCACAGTTGTTTGGTTTGTTTGTTTGTTTGATTGATTGATTGATTGATTGATTGATTGATTGATTGATTGCTTTAAGAAATAATTGCTTCTGGACTCTAAATGGCAATCCTCTTTGGGTTAGTTTCACAAGACTGGCAGTGATCAGTACAGATGCAGAAAGACCAGAAATGAGATTCTAGTGGTCCAGACAAGAAATGTTTATTGATCTAACAGTAGCTCACTCAAAGGAAATCATGTACCTAACTTGTCTTTCATAATCCTCTGCGGGGCGTTTACCTACCAACCCCACAGTTCCCCAGAGTTTTCTTGAATGTGAGCAGAAGGAAATATTAGATAGAGGGATTTAGATTGTGGAGATAAACAAATAGAAAATAAAGAATAGCCTCAAGAGGGCCTGGAACCTATTCCAACAGGCCCTGACTGTCTCTGCCCCAGGGTATTTATAGAGATACCGAGGGGTGGAGCAAAAGACCTCTCCCTAGCACAGCCAAGTGCAGACCATCTCAGACACCTGCACTCAGGCCTGTGTCCTAATCATCCTCTCTATGCAAACCTGCTGGGTAAAGCCACGAGGAATCTGAAAATGGGCTCCCACAATCCTCACAACAATAAAGTGTATTAAAGTTTGCAGTATCTTTAAAGAAGTGGAAAGCATGTTTAATGCTACTTGTGTGTGTGTTTTCAGGGCTGACCATTTGGTTTTTGAATAACCAGTTGATGTGCCCTTCCCTAAGGAAGACTATTTCTCCCACTCTCAGCATTACAATTCTTTGTGTAGGAGTAAGGACTCCTGGACTTGCCTCAGTTCACATTACCACATCTATTGTTGTTGACCCTGTTCAGCTCATGTTTAGGCAGTCATGTTGGTGAGATTTTAAGGGTTTACATTTCCAGGAGACACAATCTGTCAGCAAACTCCCTGATCCTCTGGCTCTTAAAATCTACAATGTTCTCTGAGCCTTAGGTGCAGGTTTAATATTGTAGATTTATACAGCTAAGTAAGTTGTACTGATATATTTAGGAATACACACATATATATGTATATACATACATATATTATATGCAACAACAACTAATGAAAAAAGGTTATGAGTTTAAAAAGAGCAAAGAGGAGTATAAGGAAGGATGAAAGGGAAGAGAAAATGATGTGATTATATTATCATATCAAAAATAAAAGTAAATGTGGAATAAAAGAAAAGTGAGGTGGGAGCCATTGAAGTTCCCAGTGGATGTTCATGAGAATAGTAAGCAATAGAGAGGAATTCAAGGAGCCTAGCCATAAGTCTGGTACTTGGATCCAATATTCTGCATGACTGCCCCCAATAGTACACCAGTAGAGCTGAAGAGAAGCACAGGATTCAGGTACATCTAGAGTCAAAAACACACAGCACAATAATGATTGGTCCAGTGCAGACAGTGAGATGAAATCATGAGAGTGGGAAGGAAACATCAAGGACATTGTCCGAGTTTGACTCATATGAGTGAATGAATTGGTGGCACCATTCACTGAAATACAAACATGGAAAATGAGTCATGTTTTGGAGGGGACACAGGAGATGGAGTTTGCAAGGGGGTTATGAGATAGATATTAACATGTTGGATTTGGGGAAATTTGAAATATCAAATAGAATATCAGGTAGGAGGGTGGAGTCAGGGGGAGTTCTTACGAGGGATGTTGGATACTTGAAGATGTCAGCATGTACAGCATCAGTACATGGAATACAATGGCCAAGGCATGGGTGTCCTTATTAGAGCATGTCATTATTTCCACAGCCTGTGAAATTTACACAGAAGTTCATTTATCATCACTCCTGTCATGACAATTCAGGCAGATCCCGAACTTTCCTGTCAATTCTGTGTAATAAAAAATCGTTAGTTATACATATATAAATATGTATTATTTAAAACAATTTTAAAATTTAAATATATTTTGATCCTATTCTCCCCCTCCCCCAAGTCCTTCCAGATCCTCTCCTTCTTCCTACCCACCCAACTTTAAATTTTTTTGGCAAAAACAAACAAAAACCTAGTATATCAAAATCTCCAAAAAACAAATAATAAAAAATAAAACAGCACCCAAAAAGAAGAAAAGAAGGAAGAAAGAAAGAGAGAAAGAAAGAAAGAAAGAAAGAAAGAAAGAAAGAAAGAAAGAAAGAAAGAAAGAAAGAAAGAAAGAAAGAAAGAAAGAAAGGAAGAAGGAAGGAAGGAAGGAAGGAAGGAAGGAAGGAAGGAAGGAAGGAAGGAAGGAAGGAAGGAAGGAAGCAAAACAAGCTTTAACCAAATAAAAGCACACAAGAAAACTGTGGAGTCCATTGTATGTAGGTCCTGAATATGAGATCTACCCTGGAGTGGTTGATATACCCAGTGTCACTCCATTGGAGAAAACTAATTTTCCCTCTCCCAGCAGGTATAAATGGCAGCTCAGTTGTGAAGCCTTTAACCTAGTGGCTATGTTTTCATTCATTTATTCACTCATTCATTCATTTTCTTTAAATATTACAAAATAAAATATAAAATGAAACAAAACTATCACATCGAAGGTGCACAAGACAAGCCAACAGAAGGAAAAGAACCCAAGAGAAGGCACAAGAATCAGAGACCCATTATTCACACACTCAGAAATCCCCTAAAAACACTAAACTGGAAGCCACAATTAGGCACGGAGGACTTTATGCAGACCCATATGCATGCTGCTTCACTCTCTGAAAAATCATTGGTTTTAAATGGCAAACCCAGTACAATGATCAAAACTCGCACTGCCCCATTGCAGACCCAAGGCAGAGACAGACCTTGCCTGCTTTGCCCATTGTTATCTTTCACTCCTGGTAACATCCCAGGGGGTAGTGAGGAAAGAGCACACTGTGGAAATATTGATTCTACTGAAAGGGAGTAAACACCCTCTTGTACAAATCCATGCATCTTAATGATTATTTAATATCTCTATTTACACATCTCAGTCAAAGATCAACTGTGATTTCCTTTCACCCACTGGATACACATCTCTTATTTAAGAAGTGTGCATCCAGTGGGTGAAAGGAAATCACAGTTGATCTTTGACTGAAATGTGTAAACAGAGATATTAAATAATCATTAAGACGCATGGATTTGTACAAGACGGTGTTTACTCCCTTTCAGTAGAATCAATATTTCCA
>CABHPQ010187316.1:0-17176 GCA_902168405.1 Peromyscus aztecus
CAAATAACACAACTCAAAACCAAAGATAGACATTACCTCACAGCAAAGGGTTGGGAAAAGGTTTTTCAATAAAATGGGCCTAAGTAGAAAGCTGGTGTAGCTATCCCGATAGCTAACAAAAATAGATTTCCAACCAAAATTAATCAAAAGAAACAGAAAAGGCTATTTCATATACATCAAGGGAAAAATACACCAAGATGATGTCTCAATGAACATCTATGCCCCAAATGTAAGGGAACCCACATTTGTAAAAGAAACATTACTAAGGCTTAAATCACACCTAGACTCCTACGAAGAATAGTGGGAGACTTCACTCTCACCAATAGACAGGTCATCCAGACAGAAACCAAATAACAAAATAACAGAACTAGCAAATTCAAATGGACCTAACAGATATCTACAAAACATTTCCCCAAAACACAAGGAATATACCTTCTTCTCAGCACCACAAGGAACCTTCTCCAAAATTGACCATATATTCTGTCTCAAAGCAAATCTCAATAGATAGAAAAATTGATATAACCCCCTGTATCTTATCAGACCACTATGACTTAAAGCTGGATTTCAACAGCAAAAGAAACAATAGAAAGCCTACAAACTTGTGGAAACTGAACAGCTCTCTAGTGAGTTACAACTGGGTCAAGAAAGAAATAAGAAAGAAGTTAAAGACTCCTAGATTCAATGAAAATGAATGCACAACATACCCATACTTATGGGTCACAATGAAAGCTAAAAGAAAAGTTTATGGCACTAAGTGCCTTCATGAAGAATTTGGAGAGATCTCATACAAGTGACTTAGAGCACACTGAAAGCTCTACAGCAAACAGAAGCAGACCCACCGAAGAGGAGTAGATGACAGGAAATAATCAAACTGAGGGCTGAAATCAATAAGACAGAAACAAAGAGAAGAACACATAGAATCAATGAAACAAAGAATTGGTTCTTTTAAAAAATCAACAAAATAGACAAACCCTTATCTAAATCAACTAAAAGGCACAGAGAGAATACCCAGATGAACAAAAGCAGAACTGGAAAGAGGGACATCACTCCAAGGAAACCCAGAGAATCGTCAGGTCATACTTCAAAAACATGTCATCCACAAAATTGGAAAATCTAAAATAAATGGACAAATTTCTTGATAGATATCACTTGCCAAGGTTAAATCAAGAACAGATACACAATTTAAATACATAGATAACTATAGATGAATTTCTAAATGGTCTTATTAAATAAAAAACACAGAGCCAAATATAGGGGTGAAAGTCTTAGAGAGATCAGGGAAATAGGGAAAGCTATCAGCCAACCTTACCTCACCAATTCTGCAGCTTCCAAATGCGAGCTACTTCCTGTCTTACCCACACCTTTATTGTCTTACTGTTCTGCCCTCTCATTGGCTATCTTAGCCCAGCTACCTCACTTCCTTGTCACTGTCTGTCTGTACAGATCTCCAGGTATCTATGGTTGGTACTGGGATTAAAGGCATGAGTCACCATGCTTGGCTCTGTTCCCTAGTATGGCCTTGAACACACAGGGACCCTGCCTGGTAAGTGATCAGATTAAGGACATGTGCTGCCTGACTTTTTGTTTATTTAAAATGGCTGGCCTTTTACCCTAATCTCCAGGCAAGCTTTATTAAAGCACAAATAAAATATCACCACAGATAATCCCAAAAAAATAGAAGCACTCACAAAATGCCTCCCAACCAAAAAGAGCCCAGGGACAGACAGTTTTAACATAGAATTTTACCAGACTTTCAAAGAAGAGCTAATACCAATACTCTTCAAATTATTCCTCAAAATAGAAACAAAAGGAACAATGCCAAATTCTTTCTATGAGGGCGCAGTTACCCTCATACCCAAACCACACAAACACTCAACAAAGAAAGAGAATTACAGACCAATTTCACTCATGAACATTAATGCAAAAATAAAGCCCTGGCAAACTGAATCCAAGAACACATCAAAAAGATCACCATGATCAAGTAGGCTTCATCCCAGAGAGGCAAAGGTGGTTCAACACATGAAAATCTGTCAATGTAATCCACCAAATAAACAAACTGAAAGAAAAAAAAAACCATGATCATCTCATTAGATGCCAGAAAAGCCTTTAACAAAATCTAACATCCCTTCATTATAAAAGTCTTGGGGAGATCAAGGATACAGGGACATACCTATACATAATAAAAGCAATATACAACAAGCTGACAGCCAACATCAAATTAAATGGACATAAACTCAAAGCAATTCCACTAAAATCAGGAACAAGACAAGGTTGTCCACTCTCTCCATACCTCTTCAATTTAGTACTTGAAGTTCTAACTAGAGCAATAAGACAACTGAAGGAAATCAAGGAAATACAAATTAGAAAGGAAGAAGTGAAAGTATCATTAGTTGCATTTGATATAAATAGTATACATAAGTGATCCCAAAAACTCTACCAGGGAACTCCAAAACTAGTAAATACTTTTAGCAAAGTGGCTGGATACAAGATTAACTCAAAAAAAAAAAATCAGTAGCCCTCCTATATACAAATGATAAATAGGTTGAGAAAGAAATCAGATAATCAAAACCGTTTACAATAACTTAAATAACATAAAATATCTTGGTGTAACTTTAACCAAGCAAGTAAAAGACCTGTATGACAAGAACTTCAACTCTTTAAAGAAAGAAATTTAAGAAGATCTCAGAAGATGGAAAGATCTCCTATGCTCATGAATTGGCAGCATTAACATAGTAAAAATGATCATCTTACCAAAAGTAATCTACAGATTCAATGAAATCCCCATTAAAATCCCAACATTTCTTTCAGACCTTGAAAGAACAATACGCAACTTCATATGGAAAAAAAAATCAAGATAGCTTAAAAAGTCCTATACAATATAAGAACTTTTGGAGGTATCACCACCCCTGAATTCAAGCTCTACTACAGAGTTACAATAACAAAAACCATATGGTACTGGCATAAAAACAGACAGGTGGATCATTGGAATCAAATTGAAGAGCCAGGTATAAATCTATACACCTATGGATGCCTGATTTTTGACAAAGAAGCCAAAATTGTACAATGGAGAAAAGAAAGCATCTTCAACAAATGGTGCTGGTCCAACCCATCACCACACATTGATCCATATGTATTACCCTGCACAAAACTCCAGTCCAAGTGGATTAAAGACATCAAAATAAATCCAGATACACTGAACCTGATAGAAGAGAAAGTAGAAAATAATCTCTAATGCATTGACACAGGAGACAACTTCCTGAACAGAATACCAATAGCAGAGGCACTAAGATCAACAATCAATAAATGAGACCTCATAAAATTAAAAAGTTTCTGTAAAGAAAGGACACAGTCAATAGGACAAAATGTCAGCCAAAATAATGGGAAAAGATCTTCACCAATCCACATCTAACAGAGGGCTGATTTCCAAAATATATAAAGAAGTCAAGAAAGTAGACATCAGAAAAACCAAACAATCCAATTTAAAAATGGGATACAGATCTAAACAGAGTTCTCAATAGAGAAATCTCAAATGGCAGAGAAACACTTAAAGAAATGTTCAACATCCTTAGCCATCAGGGAAATGCAAATCAAATGACCCTGAGATTCCATCTTACACCTGTCAGAAAGGCTAAGATCAAAAACACAATTGACAGCTCATGTTAGAGGGGATGTGGAGGAAGGGGAAACACTCCTCCATTGCTGTTGAAAGTGAAAACTTGTATTGCCACTTTAGAAGTAAGTGTGATGATTTCTCAGAAACTCAGAATCAATCTTCCACAAGACCCAGTTATACCACTCTTGGGCATATACCCAAAGAATGCTTAATCATACCACGAGGACATTTACTCAACTATGTTTATAGTAGCTTTATTTCTAATAGTCAGAACCTGGAAACAACTGTCCCTCAACTGAGGAATGGATAAGGAAAATGTGGTACATTTACACAGTGGAGTAATGCTCAGTGGTAAAAAACAAGAACACCGGGGAATTTGTAGTCAAATGGATGGAACTAGTAAAAATCATCCTGAGTGAGGTAATCCAGGTAGAGAAAGACAAACACTACCTTGTACTCACATATAAGTGTATATTAGCTGTAAAATAAAGGATAACTATGCTACAATCCACAGACCCAGAGAGACTAGGTAACAAGGAGTGTTCATGGGGGGACACCCAGATCTCCCTGAGAAGGGGAAATAGAAGAGATTTCATAAGTAGACTGAAAGTAGGTGTGGATGGGATCATGAGCAACCAGGTTTGGAGGGGTGGAGGGGGAGAGTACAGAAAGACACTACTGAAAGGGGGATCATTTCTGGGTCAGGTAATAACTTGAGCAAGGGAATCTATAAGGAAGTCCCCAGCTTAGACTTCTAGCAATAGCAGATACATAGCCTCAACTGGCTATCTCCTGTGACTAGATTGATGCCTGGCCCAATTGTCCTCAGAGAGATGTCTTCTGTAGCAACTGATGGAAACATATGCAGACCCACACAAGCATTAGGTAGAGTTCAGGGAATCCTGCATAAGAGGGGGAGAACAGATTGTATGAGCCAGAGATGTCAGGGACACCACAAAAAAAACTCACAGAATCAACTAACCTGGGCTTATAGGGGCTCACAGAGACTGAACTACATACAGCCAGGGAGCCAGCATGGGACTGACCTAAGGCACTCTGCATATATGTTACAGTTGTACAGTCTGGTCTTCTTGTGGGACTTCTAATAGTTAGAACAGTGGCTGTCTCCAACTCTTTTCCAGACTTTTGGGACCCTACTACTCATACTGGGTCACCTTGGCCAGCCTTAATAGATAGGGTGGTTCTTAGTCTTACTGCAACTTGATAAACCATATTTTGTTGACACTCAAGGGAGACCTGCCCTTTCCTAAACAGTAATGAAGGGGGAGTGGGTTGGGGAATGAGAACAGAGGGTGTAGGGCCTGGGAGGAGAGGAGGAAGGGGAAACTGTGGCTGGGATGTAAAATTAATTAAATAATTTTTAAAAATGTTTGAAAGGAAAAGGACCGGTAGTCACCAGTAGCTCATTATCAGCACCACAGAATGTTCTTTCCCTGGGTTAATGCAATTGTCATATGTTTAAACCTTTGCCTTAATTACTATTAAAATTAAGCATCAGGCTTGACTGAAAATCCCCTGATGATTTATTTCCTAGAGGATGTTGACAGTTGGGGAAAACCCTAGGAAAAACAAAGGTATTCCTAAACTCCAACAGTCAGAATAACAATGTGGATGTCTAGGATTCTCATTACAGGCAGTATATTTATGGTGAGCATGCCATTTATTACTTTACCAGTTCATTCCTTTATCATTGTGACAAGATACCCTGGTACATGATGTAAACGGTGCAGGGGTATATACTAAACCAGTCAGAGTGTTGACATTAGAGAGAAGATGCTTGAAAAGTAAAAACTAGTACAATGCCTCTCCACCAGGAACAAACTTACACTTGGTTGGATTGCTCGTGTGAAGGACAGTGTACAGTATTACCAGACAAAAGCCAAGCATGGAGTGGAGGTGGCCAGAAAGCTCTCCCCCTAGCTGAGGGTCTATTGGCAACTGGAGTCTGCCATAAAAGGGACTGCCCACACTCCAGCAGATGAGTCTACATGCAGGCCCGTAATGACGTCACAAAGTGGACTCCGCATAGGGTGGGGAGGAAGAACACATGAAACTGGGGAGAAACCATGCTAGTAGAGGAAAGTGAAGAATGGGAGTCTCAGAAATGGAAATTGGGCTTGATCAAAATATATTATATGCATGTATAAAATTCTCAATCGGTAAAAAAGAAAATTAAGGAAAAACAAAAATGTATTTCACTTAACTTTCAAAAATACAGTATCCTTAGTTAGTTTAAATATATCCTAGTAAAGGTTATCTTTCACTGAGTATTTTTTTTTATCTTTTTAAAATTTTTTATTTTTTTGATTTAATTTCTATTTTTACCCTACAGGTCTTTTGTGTATACATTATGACTTCCAGTTTTGGTTTTTATGGGATTCTTGAGTGTGCAAATGAGTGGATCTCTGATGTCTATATCTGTTTCTTGTGCCTCTTCTTGGGCTTTTTTATTTTTGTTTGTTTTGTTCTATTCCTGGTGTGTTTGTTATTGTATTATCTTATTCAATTTTATTTATTTATTTATTTATTTATTTATTTATTTATTTTTATTATTATTTTCTGATGGGAGACAGAAATGGGGTGGATCCTGAGGAGAGGTGAGGTGAGGAGGAACAGGGAGGAGTAGAGGAAGGGAAAACTGTAATCAGGATACATTAAGTGAAAACAAAATCTACTTTTTTTTCCAGAGGAAGAGGTAACTTTATTCACTACTGGTGGGATTGCAAACTCATGTAGCCATTGTAGAAATCAGTGTGGACATTTCTCGAGAAACCAAAAACATGACAAGTGTACAACATTCTTGAGTGTACATCAAAGGACACCAAGGAGATACTGGCCATCCACACTCTTCACTGCACCATTCAAAACAGCCAGGAAATGAAACAAGCCTATAGATCCATCAACAGGTGAATATATTTTTAAATTGTTATACAGATACACAACTAAATTTTATTCAGCTACAAAGGAAGAGATACTAAATTTGTAGGAAAACGTATGCAACTGGACAGCATTGTGTTACGCTGCATTGTGGTTTGATTTCTACTGCTGTGATCAAAACCATGACCAAGAGCAACTTGGGTGATGAAGGCTTATTTCATAATACAGTTTATAATACCGAAGGAAGAGAAATCCTGGCAGAACACAAGGCAAAATCTAAAGTAGAAGCTGTGAAGGAGTGCTTCTTATTGGCTAGCTCTTCATGGCTTATTCAGCCTGCTTTCTGATGTAACTCAGGACTATCTGCCTAGGAGCGGTAAATCAATCCTTAATCAAGAAAATTTCCTGAAGACCAGTCTGATGGAGACATTTTTTCAATTGAGGCTCCCTCTTTGAAGATTATTCTAAACTGTGTCAAATTGACAAAAAAGCTACTATCACAATTAACTCCTTGTCAACATGACACACAAACACATCACTACCTGATTACTTTTCCTTTTCTGTTTATCCACAAGAGCTTATTTTAACATCACAATATAAAATATAATATAACTTACATTTTTGTTTTCAGAGCTTTTTTTCTTTTCATTGAAAATGTTTTTTCCCCTCACATAATATTTGACTATGGTTTCCCCTCATTCTACTTCTCCCCACCTCCCTCCCATCCAGATCTAACCCCTTTCTGTCTCTCATTAGAAAACAAACAGAGTTAAAGGTCAACATAAAATAAAATGAAATAAAAATTTGCACATTCAGAACCCCTCATAAAAATCACATATGTGTTATATATATATATGTATATATATTATAAACATACATATGTAATAATTAAACTAGAAGCTGTAATATATATGCAAAGTATATTATTTCCACCTTCTCTTCTGCAGAGTTCCCTGAGCCCTGAGGGAAGGGATTTGATGGAGACATCCCATGTAGGGCTGAGTGTTCCAAGGTCTCTCAGTCTCTACGTAATGTTTGGCGGTGGGTCTTTGTATTTGTTCCCATCTTCAAAAACAGGAAGCCTCTCTGATGATGGCTGAGCAAGGCACTGATCTATGAGTACAGCAGAATGTCATTAGGAGTCACTTTATTACTATCTTCTTTTAGTAAAACAGTCTTTCACTGAGTCTTTAAAAATAGTTAATAAAGCAAAGTAGTAGTGTAGATCATCTGACAATCATTCCTAGTGTACATAATAAAAATGTTTCTCACATTCTTACACCAGTCTAGGGCTGAGCCCGCCAGTGATATGGTTCAGCAGGTAAAAGGACTTGCTGCACCATATATTCAGCAAGCAGACTCTCAAAGAAAACTGACTGTTCTTCCTCCAGAAACCATTAAGTGGCAATGTCAATATCTCCTCAGCTAGGGACCAGAGTTCACAGTCACCTCCCCTTTCCATGACTGAATGTTGGCTCACTCAATCTGATGCTGGTGTTGTGTAGACAACCACCGCTGCTGTGAGATTATAGGTGCAATAGTCCTGTCATATACAGAAGATATGATTTCATGTCTGTCCTCCCAGATGTCCGACTCTTATAATCTACAGGTCCTTTTCTATAATAGCCCCTGAGCTGTAGTTGTAAGTTTCTCTGGTCCCACCCAGCCCTGAAGTACCACAGTTTCTCTAGTCCAGCCAAGCCCCGAAGTACCACAGCCACTTTTAAAATAATCACTCAAAAAGTTCATATTAATTGCAAATTATATGGCCTATTGGCTCAGGCTTCTTGCTAGCTAGCTCTTACAACTTAACTCAGTCCATTTATATTAATCTATGCAATGCCACATGGCTTCGTGGCTTACCAGTACTTTCACATCTTGCTTCTCTTGGTGGCAGCTCACAACGTCTGCCCCACTCACCTTTCTTCTCCTCTCTCCAGTTGGAATGTACCACTTAACCTTATTCTGCCTTATCATTGGCCAAACAGCTTTATTTATCAACCAATCAGAGCAACATATATTCACAGCATACAGAAAGATATCCCATAGCACTGAACCTTGGGAAGAGGCCATGATACAGATGTCTCATAGTGGCAGAAAATTCCACAGAGATTTATTTTCTGGACTTAGACCAGTTGTGAGCTTCTATGTTAACTGAAATCCACTGCACATGGAAATTTCTCTGATGAGGTGTAAAAGCTGCACTAATCTCTGAGTATGGAGATATGAAATTAGAGGGCAGTTTCATGCTACGCCCACTTAGCAAAATAATAGTAGTAGGCTACCCCTGGAACCAATGAGATCCCCAACCATGTGTTCTTAGCCAGACTTATGGAGCCAGGCATGTCCTGTCCTGAGGGGCAAGCCTTAAATGCAGTCCTTTTGCTAACCTCCTGCACTCATGAGCATGCCTTGCCTTTCCGTTACTACAGATCACAGGATTTACAACTAACAAAGACTGTGGATGAATTTTTCCCTTCGCCAGTTGGAATATCACTTTCTGGTACCATAAGAGTTATCTAGCAGGGAGACATATCCTAATCAGTACCAACTTGATTTTTCCATGTCCGGTGACCAAACAGTGTGGTGTCTTCAGCAATAGGCTCTTACCATCAACTTCTGGTTTGTAACCAAGAGTGATGATAATAGCCTATATTGTTTTGGATGTGTCTGGGACATCCCTGATCAAGGACTCAAGGGAAGGTATCCCACTGAGATTTTTATTTGGCCACCCAGTGCTTCTGGGAGATGCATGTATGGGGGGGGGGCCTGTAAAATAGTAGGTTTCTATAAGCCTTTTTCAAATATCTTTAGAGTTAGTTATTCTTCTTCCCACCTCCTCCGCAACACTATGACCCCACATCCCTTCTCCCCTAAACCCCTCCCCATGGGGCTGGAAAGATGGCTCAGCTAAGATCTGGTAATGGCCTTGCAGGGGACTGAGTTGGGTTGCTCTCACTCCTGTCACAAAGCTCACAGTCACCTGTAACTGCTGCTCCAGGGATATCTGACACCTCTGGCCACCTTGAACACCTACATACGTGGAAAAAAAAGATAAAATTATAAAAATAAATCTTTTTAAAAATACAATCTCCCTGCATCCTTCTACCAAAAATTTTAATGAGACCAATAAATGAGTAAATTTAAAGGATACGAAAATCAACATAGAAAACCAGTAACATTTCTAAACTCCAAAAATAACCCGAGAAATAAAACAACCTCATGTTTAATAGCTACAAAAAAGCAAATGAATAAACTGAATTCTTTTTAATTTGAAATTAATTTAATCAAAAAATGAGAGCTTTCTGGAAAAGCTATAAAACATTAATGAAGAAAATTGAAGGTGACAGGAAATATAAAGATTCCATGCTCACAGACTAGAAGAACTAATATCTCTAAAATAACCACAATACCTCAAATGATCTATAGCTTCAATATAACCCCTAACAAACAGCAAGACGTTTATCACAGAACCAGAAAAAAATACTCCTAAAGTCATATGGAACCACAAATGACCTTCAGTAGCCAAAGCAATCGTAACCAGAAGAGCAAAGCTAAAAGTATAACACACTCAAAACTGTATTGCTTAAAATAGCATACAGTCATGGTAAAAAATAGTCATATAGAAAATAATAGGGCAATAGCATAAGTGATATGGACAAGAGAATAAAGAATGTATATTAGGGAAAGAATAGTCACTCCAAAATTGATGATGGGAAACATGAATGCCCACATGCAAAAACATACCAGACACCTATTTCACACCACTTTGAAGAAAATGTAGTCAACATTTTCTATGACTTTGGTATGAGCAAAGATTTTTTTATAAGAATTCTAAGGCACAGGCAAAAAGTAAAATAAAATTAGATGAATATGTTGAAATGAAAATTCATTTGTTAGACAGTAAAGGAACAAGAGTGAAGAAGAATACAGAATGGAGAAATTACTAGAGAAATAGATATTGAATCAGTGGTTAGTGTTCAGAGTCTAGGGATCTCAAAAGTAAGAGGGAAAACAGAAAATGGTAAATACATAAAATTTTTTATAAGGAAACATATAAATGGTCAACAGGTTTATGGTAAATGTTAAATATAACTATTAAACAGGAAACTGTTAATCAAAATCATAATGACATGTTAATTACCCCAATTAGAATGCCTACTCTGAGAAAGGCAAATATATCAAATGTTGGTGTGGATGTGGGGAAATTATCATGTCTAACTGGTAGATGAATAGGTTAATATAGCACTTATGGAAAACAATGTGGAAGTCATTCAAAAGATGAAAAATAGTATACCCAAAGGACTCTACACCTTCTTACAGAGATACTTGCTCATTAATGTTTATTGCTGCTCAGTTCATAATAGCCAGAATTTGAAAAAAGCCTAGATGTCCATCAACTGATGAATGGATAGAGGTATGATTGGTGTATTGTTTGTATTGGTGTTTCTTTGTGTACGCCCATCTTCTGGAGCATGCATCTCATTTTTGGAACTACAAGATGTAAATTAATAGAAGAGTGTAAAATTTATTCCAAGCAGCAGGGAAGCAGGGTCAATAGGTATAAAATTATGGTTATATAAGAATAAATAGTGGGTGTTCTGTTGAAAAGTATGGTGAGTGTGGTTATCAATGCTATGTGTACACTGCAATCTAACTACACAAGATTGTGTTGTTATTTTTTACTACAGTGAAATAATAAATATTTAAGGTGATGCATATGCTAAACCCTGATATGGTCATTGCATGTTGTATACATTCATCAAAGTTTCATACTGTGCCACATAATTATGCAGGATCATTATACATGGATTAAGAACAGAACCTCGGGGTGGGAGAGTTTGCCTCCTTGCATATCAGAGGGCTCACAACCACCTATAACTACAGCTCTAGGAAATCTGACACCCTCCTCTGGCCTCCGCAGGCACTTGAACACACACACACACACACACAC
Organism: Peromyscus aztecus; assembly: GCA_902168405.1. NCBI lineage: Eukaryota > Metazoa > Chordata > Mammalia > Rodentia > Cricetidae > Peromyscus > Peromyscus aztecus. The sequence goes on from CABHPQ010187316.1 coordinate 11,466, forward strand.
ACACACACACACACACACACACACACTGTTAATTTATTTGATGATACATTTGTAAAAATGTTCACATGAACTCTCTCTCATGCAGCAAAAATACAAGGCCTCTGATTCCAAATGAAATCACTACACTGTATAAAGTGCCGATCCAGAAATCAGGATTCATTCTGCTTGTCATATAATTTCATTCAACATTTAGAAGATATTGTCCATTAAATAATTCATGTCCTGAACACAAAGCCCTTCTTGGGCGATTTATTTCAGAATTTTAAATTGGAGAAAATATCCCCTAATGAACTGAATGCTTCTTCTGGTTCAATAATGAGGCTCATTTCTCTTTTTGCTCCTGTTAGTAGAAATTTCACGGCTTAACCTGAAGAACAATCACAAAAAGTATTATGCTAACCTCATGACAATGACAGCTATAGCTTCCATCGTTGGTGAGTTTGATGTTCCATATCAATCTGAATCTTTTTGATGGAGAGAGAATCAAACACAAATTTATTTGGTAAATTAACATACCATGAATAATATGCTGTACATGCTTCACAAGTGACAAAGTTTCAAATAGCTTTATATGTAATAGCTCACCACTTATGAAATAAATTATTAATATATAAGATTACTTGTGAAGCCATGCCCAGTGGGTGTAAACACCTCATTTCATTTATATGACTGCTTAAGTAGAATGGGAAGATTTTTTTAAAGGTCTCATTTGGTCTTGATTTGACTCTTAATGCTTTTCCAAATTTTTGAGATTTTAGAAAGCATCCAATCTTCTACCCTAAAAAAGTTGAAACTCAGTATCATTATTCTAAGTCACTAGTGCAGCTGATTAACAACAGAACAAAAGTTTACATAGAAAAAAGGAGTAAATCCTTCTAAGGAAAAAAATTGAATTATTTGCATCAAAGTGAGACAATCTTCAAATGTTTGTTTCTAAAATAATTAATTGGAAGAATTGGTCAAAACAATTAATAAGGAAAGTAGTTATACATTTGAAAAGGAACAAGGAGAAGGGGGGGACTGAAAGGAGGAAGTGATGTAATTATATCTCAAAAACAGAAAAGATCATTTTTAAAGATAAAAAGTAAAATAAAAATTGAAAGCCTATTGCTTACGCTTATGCAGAGCTTTCCGAAAGAACAAATAATAAGCATGAAAGTAAACTGAAGAGTAAATTCTTAATTTTTGGCCCTGTTGCATTTTTGTGAATAATGACTACATAGTGATATTATAAGTAATGTATTCAAACAATGTGAGTCAGCTATTCTAACCCTGTATGTGCCTATTAGAGAAAATATTCAGGTTTGCAGTTTTTGCTACTAAAATGTGAAACAGATAGCTATAAACTAAACAGTAGTCACATGCATGCTTTAGTTTAGGTCCCTCTGCCCTGCTTCTGAAAAAAAAGAAATACCAGAAAAAAATGTGTAAGTTGAAAAACTCAGCCTCATTTTTTCCTCTTGGTTCCATTTTGCTGTAACCATCTTGTATGGGATAACTTGCAGTAAAGACATTTGGAAACATCATATGGAAATCTGCTATCAAAACTTTCTAAAATACATACAAATACATATATGATGAGAGTTTAAATGTAGTCACCCTGGAATAAAGCAACAATGTCCTTACTGAAAACCATAGGTTAATAAAAACTTGTCCAGTGCAGACCCAGTTCAGGAATGGGTTGTCTGTTTGAGTGTTATCGGCAAGCAAGCTCCCATAGAACACCCAATCATTGGAAACTTTTGATAATGCTTCTTGGCACCCTACAAAACTGACATGGGTATACATATGTAATGTGTCTACTATCTGCCAGCCTGTACTACCTGGTAAGTGGTTAAAAGAATAGTACTTTGATCCAGACAAAATCCTTGCTCTACTGAACCTACTAGGAATCAGACATGTACTCTACAGAGTAAGGAATATATGAATATAAACAAGTATAGATTCCAAAATAAAGGAACACTTTTTAAGAGTGTATCAGGGGACTATTTCAACCACCTTTTTTTAAAACTTAAGAATAAGTTCACCCAAGAAAGCTGTGTTCAGACTGAAGTAGAAAAGATGGAGAGAATGAATGAGGTACATTAAACAAATATCCCAGAGAGATTAAACAACATATTCTGAGAAACTAGAACCACAGAGCCAAGAGATGTGGGACGGGCAGAACTGCATGAACCTCTTGATAATCTACTGGAGGCAGACGTGTCAGCAGTGCATAAAGCAAATGCTGGAGAGGTATGTGTCAGCTGAAGGAACACTTTTTAAGCCATGCTAAGCCACTGCCAGCCACCGCCAGGACAAGCAGCATGTAAAGATGCCGGTAAGCCACGAGCCATGTGGCAAGGTATAGATTTATAGAAATGGATTAATTTAAGATATAAGGACAGTTAGCAAGAAGCCTGCCACTGCCATACAGTTTGTAAGCCATATAAGTCTCTGTGTTTACTTGGTTGGGTCTGAGCGGCTGTGGGACTGGCAGGTGAGAGAGATTTATCCTGACTGTGGGCCAGGCAGGAAAACTCTAGCTACACTAAGCCTTTATTCTCATAGCAGTTAAAGCCATCACAGTTGTTTGGTTTGTTTGTTTGTTTGTTTGATTGATTGATTGATTGATTGATTGATTGATTGCTTTAAGAAATAATTGCTTCTGGACTCTAAATGGCAATCCTCTTTGGGTTAGTTTTACAAGACTGGCAGTGATCAGTACAGATGCAGAAAGACCAGAAATGAGATTCTAGTGGTCCAGACAAGAAATGTTTATTGATCTAACAGTAGCTCACTCAAAGGAAATCATGTACCTAACTTGTCTTTCATAATCCTCTGCGGGGCGTTTACCTACCAACCCCACAGTTCCCCAGAGTTTTCTTGAATGTGAGCAGAAGGAAATATTAGATAGAGGGATTTAGATTGTGGAGATAAACAAATAGAAAATAAAGAATAGCCTCAAGAGGGCCTGGAACCTATTCCAACAGGCCCTGACTGTCTCTGCCCCAGGGTATTTATAGAGATACCGAGGGGTGGAGCAAAAGACCTCTCCCTAGCACAGCCAAGTGCAGACCATCTCAGACACCTGCACTCAGGCCTGTGTCCTAATCATCCTCTCTATGCAAACCTGCTGGGTAAAGCCACGAGGAATCTGAAAATGGGCTCCCACAATCCTCACAACAATAAAGTGTATTAAAGTTTGCAGTATCTTTAAAGAAGTGGAAAGCATGTTTAATGCTACTTGTGTGTGTGTTTTCAGGGCTGACCATTTGGTTTTTGAATAACCAGTTGATGTGCCCTTCCCTAAGGAAGACTATTTCTCCCACTCTCAGCATTACAATTCTTTGTGTAGGAGTAAGGACTCCTGGGCTTGCCTCAGTTCACATTACCACATCTATTGTTGTTGACCCTGTTCAGCTCATGTTTAGGCAGTCATGTTGGTGAGATTTTAAGGGTTTACATTTCCAGGAGACACAATCTGTCAGCAAACTCCCTGATCCTCTGGCTCTTAAAATCTACAATGTTCTCTGAGCCTTAGGTGCAGGTTTAATATTGTAGATTTATACAGATAAGTAAGTTGTACTGATATATTTAGGAATACACACATATATATGTATATACATACATATATTATATGCAACAACAACTAATGAAAAAAGGTTATGAGTTTAAAAAGAGCAAAGAGGAGTATAAGGAAGGATGAAAGGGAAGAGAAAATGATGTGATTATATTATCATATCAAAAATAAAAGTAAATGTGGAATAAAAGAAAAGTGAGGTGGGAGCCATTGAAGTTCCCAGTGGATGTTCATGAGAATAGTAAGCAATAGAGAGGAATTCAAGGAGCCTAGCCATAAGTCTGGTACTTGGATCCAATATTCTGCATGACTGCCCCCAATAGTACACCAGTAGAGCTGAAGAGAAGCACAGGATTCAGGTACATCTAGAGTCAAAAACACACAGCACAATAATGATTGGTCCAGTGCAGACAGTGAGATGAAATCATGAGAGTGGGAAGGAAACATCAAGGACATTGTCCGAGTTTGACTCATATGAGTGAATGAATTGGTGGCACCATTCACTGAAATACAAACATGGAAAATGAGTCATGTTTTGGAGGGGACACAGGAGATGGAGTTTGCAAGGGGGTTATGAGATAGATATTAACATGTTGGATTTGGGGAAATTTGAAATATCAAATAGAATATCAGGTAGGAGGGTGGAGTCAGGGGGAGTTCTTACGAGGGATGTTGGATACTTGAAGATGTCAGCATGTACAGCATCAGTACATGGAATACAATGGCCAAGGCATGGGTGTCCTTATTAGAGCATGTCATTATTTCCACAGCCTGTGAAATTTACACAGAAGTTCATTTATCATCACTCCTGTCATGACAATTCAGGCAGATCCCGAACTTTCCTGTCAATTCTGTGTAATAAAAAATCGTTAGTTATACATATATAAATATGTATTATTTAAAACAATTTTAAAATTTAAATATATTTTGATCCTATTCTCCCCCTCCCCCAAGTCCTTCCAGATCCTCTCCTTCTTCCTACCCACCCAACTTTAAATTTTTTTGGCAAAAACAAACAAAAACCTAGTATATCAAAATCTCCAAAAAACAAATAATAAAAAATAAAACAGCACCCAAAAAGAAGAAAAGAAGGAAGAAAGAAAGAGAGAAAGAAAGAAAGAAAGAAAGAAAGAAAGAAAGAAAGAAAGAAAGAAAGAAAGAAAGAAAGAAAGAAAGAAAGAAAGAAAGGAAGAAGGAAGGAAGGAAGGAAGGAAGGAAGGAAGGAAGGAAGGAAGGAAGGAAGGAAGGAAGGAAGGAAGCAAAACAAGCTTTAACCAAATAAAAGCACACAAGAAAACTGTGGAGTCCATTGTATGTAGGTCCTGAATATGAGATCTACCCTGGAGTGGTTGATATACCCAGTGTCACTCCATTGGAGAAAACTAATTTTCCCTCTCCCAGCAGGTATAAATGGCAGCTCAGTTGTGAAGCCTTTAACCTAGTGGCTATGTTTTCATTCATTTATTCACTCATTCATTCATTTTCTTTAAATATTACAAAATAAAATATAAAATGAAACAAAACTATCACATCGAAGGTGCACAAGACAAGCCAACAGAAGGAAAAGAACCCAAGAGAAGGCACAAGAATCAGAGACCCATTATTCACACACTCAGAAATCCCCTAAAAACACTAAACTGGAAGCCACAATTAGGCACGGAGGACTTTATGCAGACCCATATGCATGCTGCTTCACTCTCTGAAAAATCATTGGTTTTAACTGGCAAACCCAGTACAATGATCAAAACTCGCACTGCCCCATTGCAGACCCAAGGCAGAGACAGACCTTGCCTGCTTTGCCCATTGTTATCTTTCACTCCTGGTAACATCCCAGGGGGTAGTGAGGAAAGAGCACACTGTGGAAATATTGATTCTACTGAAAGGGAGTAAACACCCTCTTGTACAAATCCATGCATCTTAATGATTATTTAATATCTCTATTTACACATCTCAGTCAAAGATCAACTGTGATTTCCTTTCACCCACTGGATACACATCTCTTATTTAAGAAGTGTGCATCCAGTGGGTGAAAGGAAATCACAGTTGATCTTTGACTGAAATGTGTAAACAGAGATATTAAATAATCATTAAGACGCATGGATTTGTACAAGACGGTGTTTACTCCCTTTCAGTAGAATCAATATTTCCA